>CAXIPT010000034.1:81413-134161 GCA_964030475.1 Tethya wilhelma
TGTGTTCCAACCATATCTCAAGAACGGCAGCTCCAGTCTTCAAAAGCGGCATACCAAGGTAAAATAATCGAGATTATCTAAAAAAATTACACAAAGAATTTAACAAAAGCCTGTAGTTCCTGAGATCTGAGGCTTTTCAGCCTCTTTGAGCACTAAGCTTCGAGGCCACACCCATAATTATGGGGGACGAGCCTGAGTGAACTTCATAGCATAGACAGTAGAAGCTTAGCTACTGATATGAAATGGCCTGAGGTCCTTTTACAAAGCAACAAAAGCCTATAGTTTCTGAAATCTGAGGCTTTTCAGCCTATCTGAGCTAAGCTTCGAGGCCACACCCATTCATCCTGTTAAAATTTTGGGGCAAACATGAGGGGCGAGCCTGAGCGAGTCCCATAGCATAGCTGCAGACCTGCTTATTGATACACACTCATCCAACTACATTATACAGAAATAACAATATAATACTAGACTACACAATAAACTGCTATAATATATCAAATACCATCAAAATACTTATAAGATTCAGTATGTACCCCGCACCAAGGGTTATGCACCTTGGTGCCTTCATTGAGTGTTTTGAGCAGCTGTTTTGCCTAACATACCTGAGGAGGGAACCAGGTATCTCTGACACGTCCTTGTGAAATCTCTTTCATCTCTTTAGCCACATTCTTAGTGCCTATCAACATAACTATACATTATTCGTATGGAAAATGGTTTTAGTTTAATACGTACCATGCCATGTATCATAAGAGTTGGTAAGTCTTCAACCTTTTGTGAAATAATTAGAAACTTGTATTTGAATGTCGTGTGCTACTTCAAGACCTGTAAAAATTATGCATCCTTGTACCATAGTTAGGTCTTACTTCAAAGGTACCGCCTAAGTTTACATATCCCATGTACACACCAGTAGTAACTCTAGAGCAAGCCCGGGTACATGGTGGTTTTACCCTAGGGTACATCAGCTTAGTTTATTTAGTGACCACTATGGTACAAGTCATCTGTACTATGAGTATCTAGTGTGTATGGTAATTGTACTCCTGAGGGCTGTTGTATGTATTCCCGAGGGCGCAGTACAAATACTACTTGTACCATCATAACACTGAGCCAAAAATAACACTCTATCATATCTAACCTCTATCCATCACTTGAGGAACAACCACCTTGAGTCTGAGCAGTAGCATGATCTTTCCGGGATATTGTACTGATGCCTAGAATCTTGTGAGTGCTAGATAAACGACAGAAATAGTTTGTAATTGACTAATGGTTACTAGACACAATAATTATACCTGCCAGACATGCATGGAACAGTAGTATGAAAGGCATTAGCAGTTGAATCGTGACGTGTATCTGGTATCACCCACTGCATGGATACGCACAAACATACATTATTCTTATAAATGCAATAGCAAGTATAATTATTGACATACTGCTGCCTTGTAAGGGATATTCAGGTGACTTCTTGACCTCTTCCACAGCATTCTCCATACCCTTCATTGCAGCTGAATTCACATAATCAACATACCCCTTTTGGTAGTACACTATAATGGATATTGAAATTAAATACAGTTTACATACAAGACTGAGAACCAACCGTTGCTGTTGTATGAATCTCCAATGACACCATTCCCAGCAAATTTACTTATGTTTTTGTACTGGGATGGTAGTACAAGTAAAGGCATGGACCATCCTGCAAACATAACAAAATGAGTAATTGCTGTCACAAAAGCTACGAATACACACATATTATAGTACTTACTTTTGGTTGATGAAGTAATGACTTGCCAGTATACGAGAGTTAGCCCACGAATGTTTCTACTTTCGGCATCGGCGACACACAAATGAACACCGCAAAACTTACCCTTTCTGTACATATTGGCAAGAGTACAACTCAAAGAACTACTGTTATACTAGCATCAATATCTACCTGAACACAGCTCTCAAATTCCCATGGAGCTTGACTATATCCACAAGTACAAGGTGACAATAGTGCTTTCATTACGTCGAACACACAATGTGTCTCGGCAATGAATATTGGGTCGACCTCGGTGCTAGGTTCATCAGTGTAAATCCCTTTCACACAACATAGATACCAGTTGAGTTTTTAAAATTTACATAACTTACCACTGTTTCTCATGAAGTTTTAGATGCCTCTTCTCTTCTAGGGTCAAGGGTTGATGTGCTCAGATCCATGTTGTATATCTCCAATAAATCACACAGGGATTGTAATAAGGGTGAAATTGTCGATCTGTGGAGAACCTTCAGGCGTCAAAAGCTGGCGAACAGCTTTCAACCTCTTCTAAAAGGCCGCCTTCTGATCCTCATTGATGAAATGAATGTCAAAAGTGTATCTCACTCGTTTTCTGTTTGTAGCCATTTTTTTTTCAAAATTCAAAAAGGTGATCATTATTGGAATTTACATGTGTATAGCAGGCACTTGCTCCCGCCTATGAATACTGTTTAGTGCAGTTGCAACCAGAAGGAGCAGTACAAGATTCAAGATTTGAATGCAAGGCTTGCGGACTTTTTTTTTTTCCGATCGCTATTTTTCTGGCCGCCCCCCCTCCCCTTTTTATACTCGTGGTTCTCATTTAAAAAAATGAGTGGCCTGGGTACGAGGCTACTCTGGTGTATCATATATTAATTACACAATCTGCAGGTTTATTAAGGAAACTAAGTGCCAACTCAGATAACGTCAAGTTCCTGTCGTTTAACCATCTCTCCAGATAGTGTAGCTGAAGAGGGCTCTATTCAGTCCTCACCCCATGCCTTTCATCTCACAGCCTTCCTCATGATCCTGTTGTACTTCTGAGTAACATCAAACTTATCTATATCAACAGTTGCTTGTGCAATGTACACATCAAACAGTTGTTTGTGTTTAACAATTGAACATGCAGTCAAAAATCGTAGATCATGTTTAAGATTTTCATGCCCACTCAGCAGTAGAGATATTGCATTGTAAAGACAGTCACCATCTCCAGATAGCTTTTACAACTGTCAACATGGCAGGGTGAATGCTACTCTCAACAAGACTGGCTCTATTTCGTTGAGCAGTAGTACATATGTTTCATTAAACAATCTAACAAAAGCATCAATACTATCACTATGCTCATCAAACTAAGCATAAAAACTTCTCTATCAGATTGCCATAGCTGTGCAGGCTCATGCAAGCATGTTGTATTTTCGGACTTTTCATTTGTGTTGACCTGATAACTCTGGTCAGGCTTCGTTTGACACTGAGTGCTTCTGTCCACTGTGGCTACCTGGTCAGTGGCGTATCCAGCATGGTGCTCAGGGTGCTCAAGCACCCCCCTGGCTCAGAAAATAATGACGTCATCATGCGTAGCAGTGCTCAAGATGAGCGCATTTCAATGAACTATGCTTGAAATAAATATAAGCTGAGAAGACTTTAAATTCACTTTCAAGAGTGAAATTTTACATAAGATTAGAGAAAACGGTGCAGGACACGATATCATCTCGAATTCTCCATTGCGATCACATGAATAACTATTAATAATTGTACTCACGTGATGCAAAAGTGGGCGTGGCTACCACAAAAATTTCGGCCCACATTATGTCAGCACCCCCATAACTGAAATCCTGGATACGCCACTGCTGGGCACTACTCAATGTAGGTTCTTGGAAGGACTCTCCTCTTCATTAGAGGGGAGTGGTCTTTCAGTTGCTCTTTTAGGTATCAGGTCAGATACCTGTGTAGCAGTTTTACTACTATCAGCAGGCTTCTTTGCAGGCTTCTCACCCTCACACATCTTCAGCTTTTCTTTTGCTGGGTACCCTTTTAGCTGGGGCTTGTTCTAAACTCATCTTTTTCCTGTTAGAAGAGACTTTCTGTTTAGCATTACATTGTTCACCTTGAATAGTACCTGTGAGCTTACATTTAGAACTCTCACTTGTACGAGAATAGTGTACAGTGGGAGATCTTTTCTAAATGTAGCTCTCAGTCTGTTCACTTCTTTTAAACATTGGTTAGATACCATTATTGAACTTAATTGGGTTGAAAGCTATCAAGTGCAAGCCAGATAGCGAATGAACCCTGGACAGAACGACATAGGCCAGGCCTGCACTGAACACTCTGTCTGAAAGGTCAACAATGGCACTGTCCCTGGTACTTGTGAATGGTGACTGCATAGGCAAGAATGAGTGGAAACTGTTCTCTGTACAAGTACAGGTTTTTTCATAACCATGAACCTATTCTTAACACATTTCACCCTATAAGGTGAACCAACATAATCAAACTGTTTAAAAATCTTGTTACGTGTAACCTTGAGAACAGTTCCCAGAGCACCATTTACCAGACCACAGTTGGTGTCTGAAAAAGCATAACATGTGCACCAACAGCCATTTTCACAACATGCTCTAGACCTGCCGTTTTGTTTGAATCAGAGTTTAGTTTTCCAACAGCTCAATGGCCTTTTTGTCCCACTTGCGTGTACTCTGAGTTTGATTTACCACATTTATGCACCCTAGTTTGTGTACAGTGGTGTCTAGCATGCTGAGCATTGGGAAACAGACATGCAGGTGTCTGGCCAGACTGCTGAAACTCAAGAAACTTGTCCGACACAGGCACATGTATGATGCGCTGTTTAAGTGCAGCAAGACACTCATCAGTTGGGCAGCCACGTCTGACACTGTCTAGCATCAATGAATACTCACTGTCACTTTTTTGACACTCATTGATTGTGAGCTCATCATACAGCACACACTTGTTCCAAATGTTGACGGAAGCCACAAACCCAAGCTTGTAGGGGATGTTGCTGAACAATGGTTTATCATGTGACAGGCTGGAATTGGAGGATGTCTCCAACAAACAGCATGTTCATGGAACCAAACTACTCACTCCCCAAAAGAGCTCCTTGAATCTGAGGTGAATGTATGGCTGGAATCTATGGACACTTCGTCAATCACAAACAACTTGACACTACATTGTGTCGTTCTCATTACTATGACAGATGACTTTGGAAGTGACCAGTAGCCAGCTGTCTTGCTGTCATGTTCAATAGGCAGCTGAAAGAGTCAGTAAATGGTTACCCCACCCACATTGAAAGCAGCTAATCCAGTTGGAGCACTAAAATTTTGATAGTCTCAATTACTTGCCGGTACCTCCTACACAACTAATGAAAATTCGAAGTGGTTTGAGATCACAGTTGCAACCTCCTGCTTTGTAGGAGGTGACTCTTGACGTTCTCGTAGATACGTTTTTAGTCGACATTTAGCGTGTTGACTTTGTCATCAAGACTAATCCCATCAGAGTCATCATTTGTCAATGAAGTCATTCATTGCTGATTTGGCCTCACCCATCAGTTGAGGTTTCTCATTGTCCTCAGGCTCATCTTTTCCATTGTCTTTCTCTTCGGCACGCTTGGCTTCATTGATCTCTTAGATGTTGGCCTGTGCTTGAAGAGCCCTGTGAAGCTTTTCATGGTGAGCCTTGCTGTCATCAGATACCAACATGCTGTAGGCCTCTTTGGCTGTTTCACCATCTTCCATGAACTCACTCTCATCCCTAAAAGGAACAAACAGAAGCAAGAGGGAATATTAGTAGGCCTCCCTTTTTTTTCTTTTTTCTCAGGATTAAAGATCTTGTGGTTTGAAAGTCCAGGCTTGTTGAGCATCTTGTACTTCCTCTTACCATTCTCATCCCTGCATGCCATTGTAGTCGACTTGGACACAAAGTCATGCAGACAAACATTTTCAAGTGATTCGGGTCTGTTTGGATAATAATCATCCAGCATGTTACCCTCAAAGATCTCATCACTATCTAGATTGATGTTGGCTAGGTCTTTGTGGTTCTTGAGTTAATGGCTCCTCTTGTGTGGCATGAGCACATAAACCCACTTCACCTGCTCAGACTTCTCTGTCAGGTGATTACCGAGCAGTAGATCACCAGCTTCATACAACCTACACTCCCTGGTATATACGCAGAGAACGGATGCCAAAGGACCACAACCTGAGTAGATACTCTTACCCTCTTGCCAGATGTCCTGCATGTTGCTTCACTCAGCTTGGTTGCATACCCACTGACATAGTGGGCTAGTGCTATTGAGGAATCAGCTACAAATAGGATGTCAATGTTGGCCTTCTAAAGTAAGAGTAATAGGGGGTTGTAGTCATTGACTTTAACCTCCATCTCAGACCTTGGTAACTCGTAGATTTTCTTTTTTGATTTGAGGCACTCATTGACCTCATTCAGCTTGGTAGTGTAGGCTACTTTAGGAGGGAAGCCAAACTTATAGCTAGTGATGAACACTGAACCAACTTTGCATGTATGCCTACAGTAGGCACTACACTTGTGCATCTGGTAGCAAGTTACCAACCTGTGCAACTGAGGATTGGATTCTTTGTCGAGAATTCAACAATTCTGAATCCAGGTCAGCACATCTTTTGGATCATCTTCACAGATGACGGGTGCTCTGTGAATCCACAAAAGGACATGGTAATGGGGAGCACCACGAGCCTGGTACTTCTTGTAATAGTAGTGGGTTACATCTCTCCATACACCACCATTCAAGAGTACTTTGTAAAAAGTATGAAGCAACGGACATTGCTGAGTACGTTCGCGAGCTCAACAATGTGCCTGATAGATACAGCATTTCAAGGCTTTGCACAACTAAATGTGAAAATTTAGGATGGTGGACCGAATTCTCTGATCATGGCCTTCAACTCACTCTGTGGTCTGAACCATATACTGCTTGGTTCCTCGTACACTCAGAAGAATGGTTGAGAGGTTGGCTTAAAGTTGTTTGTCACTACTTCTAGCTTGCTGTAGGAGTGAACTGACACTCAACCTCCTCCATGCATGTGGACTTCAAGAGGTTGTACATTCCTGCTGACACTTCACGCATCTCCTTCTGCGACAACAGGTAGAACACATACTGTGGATTCTTCCCAAAGTGGTCATCCTTGTTGTGCAGCTTAGACTTGAAACCCTATCTCAGACTGTCGGGGGTGGTACTCATCAAACTCACCCGTAGGAAACAGACCTGGGAAGCACATGACATCTAGGTGCTGCTGTTTGTTGCTAATGGGATCTTGTTTGACCTTAATTCTTAGCTACAAACTGTTCATTGTCGAAAGGCCATCTTACTCTCCATGTGAATTTTGGGTAGCCTTCTCAAGCACCTTGCAATGGCACTATTCACTGCCTCTATGACTTTTATTGCAGCTTCATCTACAGAGGAATCTTCTACATTCTTGTAGAGCCAGTTGATTTCTCTGACCTTTTGTACAGCTTTTTTATGGCGTCAACATTGACCATGTTTCGCCATACAACGCCATCTTTTGTTGGTCTACCATTGACAGTCACGTACAACTCTCAATCAGGTAAATCTGATTGTCCAGGGTGTCCATTGTTTTGTTCAATGGTAGAGGAAGAAAGAACATTGTAGGCTTGTAAGGAATTGTACATGGGTACTTTTCCCATATACGTGCCCAATCTTACCACTGTCTGGTAACATTTGGCACATTGGACGAGTTGCATACTCAATACATCTAGTTTTGACAGTTCTGGAGGAACAGGCAAAACACTCTGTGGCGAAATACAATCTTTTCAGATCATTGGCTTACAGAATACCTCATTGCTTGCATTTGGGTTGTTTTCTGAGATGTAAGCTTTTAGTAAAGACTAATTTTCTCTGATAGAGTTGTTCACATAAGAAACAAACAAGCTCAGCATGGTTACCTAGCTCTTTCTCGTAGTCAGCTATGAGTTGAGCATGATTCAGCAGCAGGCTAGATTCTAGATCTTCCATGCTGGGGTCGTCTTCATTGTCTGAAGACTTTTCAAAAACTTCATCGATCTTGGTACTGAAATGTTGTTCAAAGTCGTCCCCAATGCTAGCCAGTATTCTAGTGTGAGTGCTTCCTCAAGCTCTTTAAAAACTGTGAAGGTAATAATTCAAATTTTACAAGAATGTGACCAGTCTTGGAAAATGTGTAGACACATGTCACAAGATTCTAAGCTAACTTTGACAATTTGTATTATTTGGACACAACAGTGGATGTCCACTAATTGTGTCAAAATACAGCCAGTCATTCTCTTCATTGTAGTGAGAGAATCGTTCTTGATGGGGGTTTGGACAGCCATCATCACACGTGTACAGATCTTGTTTTGGTTGATCAATTGGTTTGTTAAACGAGTGTCTGAGTGAAACAATTGATTCAANCACACACACACACACACACACACACACACACACACACGTGTACACACACACACACCAGTACCTGTGGAATAGGAAACCATGTAGCAGTCAGCCAATCTCTAAGTTGTTTATTCCTTTTCCACACATCAGTCTGTTTCAGGTTATCTATTGCTTGCTGATAGTAATGGTCTTCAGCAAGTCCCTGTGTTCCAGCTTTTGCCCAAGCGCACTTTCGAAGGCTTCCTAAAACCGTTTCTCCTTCACCAGGTAAGAGTCCATGTGCTTTTTCTTTGATCCATCATTCCCAACACTGTTCCCGGTGAAAATCACATAGATAGACTTTACACTGTGGGAAAGCAGATTCAATGGCCCTTATTTCAGCATCAGAATAGTCGGTCATAAAATATGGTGGATTCCAGTCTGGGTTCCAACTTGCTAAGACTTTCAGTGCTTCCTCAATTTGTTCGCTTGTCTCAGACTGAATAACAAAATCTGCAATGGGTGTATATCCAACGTTAGTCTTCACAGTTACGAAGAACATTGGAAGTTCATACTTTGTGCTTTTGTAAGTAGTATCCATAAGTACAATTGTGTTTCCATATCTATCTAACAGGTGTTGTTGCCATTTTTCCTGATGGACGTAAAGAAGTGTCTGAGAAAATTCAACTGGTTTATCATGATGGTCAGTATTTTCTCTTTGTACGGACGATAGTAGAAGTTTGAAGATGGGTTTTCACTCTTACACTGCTCAATTTTGAGATTTAGGTTGTCTTGATCCAGCTTGGACAATTCTTGAGCACGTTTTGCAGAATAAACATGGTTTTTGATGTCTGTGTTAGTTGGATAGTATGCGCGGTTTGGACGATTGCTTGGGTCAGGGAATAAGGCATGCATGTATGACATAATGCCTAAGAGCTCTTTTTACTTCTTGTACATTAGTTATCCCTTCTCCAACGAGTGTATTGATCTTTTCAATGATTGTTGGATGCACTCTTTGAGCAAATCCAGCAGTACCAGAGGTTGGGTGAAAATTTTCATGGGCTTGTTCAGTAGGAAGGAGAACATAATACTTGGTTTCAGTGTGTATCTGCTTACCCATTCTAAGTGATTGCTTTAACTCTGTGATTTTTTGGGACTTTGCCTCTTTCAGCTTTCTAGATCCAAGTGAGTTAGTGCCAGAAATACCAAAGGAAGGGTAGAGTGTCAACTAATGTGTGCTGGACAGCCTATTTTGTGAGTGCCTTGAATATATGTACGCTGAGATGTAGACGATCGACCTTTGAAATATTTGTGACCAAACTGACAGTGTAGCTTTCGAATACTTGATACAGTGAAAGGAACACCGTTGAATGTAATATTTTGGCCCTCAATTGAATGACTCCAGAACACCCTTTTGTCTGTAATCATGAGTGTACAAGTATCTGGGGTAAATTACAGTCTAGTGAATCACTTTCGATAGTAATTCTGTATTAGGAATTAATGAACTTATACTGATCTTATAGTGGGTTTTCGCACTGAGTGTCACTCGGTGTCTGTAGTCATGTGACTCAGTCATATAGTTATAGTCATCATGCCTGTGTACATGTACATGTAACTTACTTTCAATGCCGAGTTTTCAATTGGTAGTTTGTTTTCATCATTTGCTTGATTCTTCAGTGAACCTGACTTCCCAATGGATGTTCTAGTGCCAAAAGTACTCAAAGTTGACCTGTTGTGTAGTTCCAAAAGAGCTTCAGCATCATCCACTAGCCCTCCGTAGTAGTGCTGGCCAACTTGCTGCAACTGTTGAATCCAATCAACAGTGGGACATTCACATTGAGATGATACTTGTGTAGCCATCTGTGTCACTGTAGTCACTGCCAAACTAGGATCAGCTGTAGTTTGTATTTAGCGCTCTTTTGACCGCTACCTCTAGCTAGGGGCGGGGTCAAAGTACACGTGACTTCCGTACTTCGGTTTGAGTGAACAAAGCCATTCCCGTTTAAATTCCAAGCGCGTGACTTTCCGCATACATATTGTACAGGGCAATAGTGTGTTCGATACTCTCTTTCCTTGGTTTATTATATACTCTTGGCTATACTTAATAGTATAGACATATAAAGAAGCTTATCAATAGCTTCTATATGTAATTTCAAGTTGTTTTAGCAGATACTATGCCAGTTTTCCCTTTATTTCTAAATAGCATCCATATAGATTTTTCTAATAGCCTTGTAGGGTGCAATCTTGTTAAACAATTAAACAACGGTCAGAAAATTAAATACAGCAATATCAAATTACACATAAAAGTGTTTACAATAAATTTCTTTCAATGATTCTGCACTCAAACTTGCTTGCTTACACATCTAAGTGCCTAAAATTAGTGAAAACGCTAACAATTAATGTTTGATAATCGATTGCTCGACCTCAATGATATGACAGTTTTGTTTAAGACACTGCTGCCTGTAATCAGCTCCTCTCTTGGAATTCCCAGTACGGTAGTACTGGGTACATAGGAATGGCACGGTTGTCCCATTAGCGTAATACAAATATTCACGTTAATAACTCTGCAAAAACTGAGCGCTTGGCACTAAAAGGCTTATAAAGCTACTATTTAGCTCATTCTCTTTCTAACAAGCCTAAAAACATGGCCTAAAACCATCGCTAAGGTACCAAACTAAAATATGCCAAACCTNGAATAACTCTGCAAAAACTGAGCGCTTGGCACTAAAAGGCTTATAAAGCTACTATTTAGCTCATTCTCTTTCTAACAAGCCTAAAAACATGGCCTAAAACCATCGCTAAGGTACCAAACTAAAATATGCCAAACCTCCAATTTTCTCCTTCTTCTTCTTCTTCTTCTTCTTCTTCTTCTATGTTATTTCAGCGTATCTCGAAGACTGTTCACTTTCAGAAGCTGATTCTTGAACGAACAAACTTGGTACCATTGTCTTCACGTGCTTTTGGTATCGTGTGCTCGAGTCTCCCGTTGAATGGCTAGATACAAGGCGAAAAGCGCTTCTCCGTATGGCAGCCATTCATTTCTACATCATGCATAAATTCATTAGCTACTTGAAAAGTCAAAATGACGACCCTTTTCCAGGTAGATAAGTGTGCATTATTTGGAATCCAAATATTCGCTGCCTGCTTGCTTTACCTGAAGATTTCTGGTTGTGCTGGACTCTGTAACCTTTCAGTCTTCAATATTTAGGAGGTGAATAGACTAATGTGTTATGTAGTATTCATTATAAGATGAACAAAGCAATTAAATACAGTTCAGCCTCCCGAGATTACTTCAGTACTAATCAGCCTGAGCTCCATGCTGATCATTAGTGTACAAGTAACTACCATATACACACAAACTCGAATGTGATTTGTAGAATTATGAAAAAATGAGAACAAACAAGTAAAAAAAACATTGGAAATGTAATGAGACATAGGAATGGCCAAATCGTAAAAAGAAGACAAACAAGATGGAATGGCTGGCAGAGTGTGTAAAGAATTATTCCTATGGGCAACATGAGGGACTCAACATGGAAAGAGAGTACTACATGTAGCCCACACAGGAAGAATTCGGCACACACTCTGCCAGCCATTCCATCTTGTTTGCCTTCTTTTTACGATCCTATGTCTCATTACATTTCCAATGTTTTTTTTACTTGTATTAATAGCAAGAGAACTGAACTTTCTGATCTCCAGATTGGGTAGCTCTACACCAAGTTTACAGGTTGTTTTGAGCTGCCGTCCGAGATGTGATTTTTTGGGCCGACTATTGATTATTTCGGACACACCCTTTAATCGTGCCAGAAAGCGTTACAGAAAGGGGTGGGGCTGGATGTTTGCGCAACCTGGAGTAGATTTTCACAAGTAGTCTAATGGTAATAGTCTCGAAGCAGCAACGCCCACAGGTAAGTCAGAATAGCGTCCGATAATTGATGGTGTCCGAGCATTGATCGCTTACTCTACCAACTATGTTTTTTTTTTACCTCAGGAGAATATTCTAAGTGTTGAAAAAAGTAACTTTTCACAAAAGAGTTTATTTTGTGCTAGAAAATGTTTTTGAGGCAAAATATAAATTTATGTTAAATGTTGGTGTTATTGTATACACTCTCACTAGAACTGAACTTGTGGTTAACTCTTTGTAAATAATTATGTTACATAACTAGTATAGTATTATTATTGTTACACAATCATTCATTTTGTAAACAACATTCTAGACCCGATTTCTATCACGTGATCTTACATGTGCTAATGCAGATTGATCTTCTCAGTGCTATTAAGGCCTGGGTCATACCTACTAGCTAATTAAGGTAAAAAAATTATTCGAATTCGACATAACTTTCAAAACAAATTAGCTATTGCCATGGAAACCTAGGATAATGTTCCTTACTTAATTAAGTTTTTGTCCAAAAAATTTGGAGTCATGTGACCTCATTAATATTCATATTATTAATAAATTAATTAGGCGGATATTAAAGGCTGTTGTTATGGTAACAAAATTATCATCTGAATCGGAACGTTTCAAAACCAATTTTGACAGAGTAGATTTTTTATATCTCGTTGCCATGGTGAGATACGGAATGTTCTATTAAATGCACACCAGCCGAAATCATATAAACAGCCGTAACTCACCTTAGCAACGAGATATTAAAAATCTATCCTGTGAAAATCAAGTTTAGAATATTCCGATTCAGTTGATAATAATATCGTTACCATAGCAACAGCCTTTCATATCCACCTAATTAATTATTCATTAATTAGGGGTGAAGCTCAAAACTTAATTTTTTTAATGAATATTCAACTTGAGGTTTTGGAATTTTATCTACATGTCAGGTAAGGATGAAATTATCTTATGATCTATTATTTGCTAAGTTGGCACTTAGCTAAAGGAACTTAGAGCCAACTGAACATTGCAATTTTTTACCCATTTCCTAATGGGCCCAGTCCTTATGGCGCTGAGTTGTTGAGTTGTGTTTGTTGGCCATTAAGTTTGAATGTGATTTCTAACAAGTTATGGGCCCAGGCTATCGCTTAAGCGTAACTCTGTTGTGATAAAGAAATCGAAAAATGGCGGAATCAAAGACAGTATCAGTGGTACCGTTGAACAGTACCAATTATTCAACATGACCAAGCCAAGATGGCACTCATCAAGGAAGGCCTTTGGAGAATTGTTAATGGTACAGAAACCGCACCCACTGAAGGTGCTGATGCTCAAGCGAAATTTGCTTTGAGGAAAGATAAAGCCCTAGCAACTATTGTTCTCTCTATCGACACTAGTCTTCTGTATCTAATAGGTTCAGACCCGAAGGATCCTGTAGTGGTGTGAAAAGTGCTGGATGGACAGTTTCAACGCAAGTCCTGGGGAAACAAGCTGGAACTCAAAAGAAAGCTGTTTTCAATGAGGCTAGCAGATAGTGGTTCAGTACAAGACCACATCAAGGTGATGACTGAATTGTTTGATCAACTTACAGCAATTGATGAGCCTGGCACGGATGAAGATTGTGTGGTATATCTCCTAGCTAGTCTGCCTGAGTGGTACGTGTTGAAACACTGCTAAAACTTTGAACTGTTCACTGATACTTCAAATAATATATCTCCAGAGGCCAAAAAATCAACACAACACAAGAGCACAAAAAAAACACAAAAGCACATGGTTAAAACATTCTAGAAGCCTAGCCTAAAAATTAAACCACAAAAATTACTAATTACTACTGTATAAGAGTCCAAAGTCCAACTATACACAGTAACAGTCTACACTAAGACCCCCGGAAATACATACTATTTATCGAACATTTTGGGTTTGTACAGAGAGTATGGGAGATAATGAGATTCATACTACACGTGGCAAGTTGTAAATTAGCTGTTATTTCTACCAGCTATAACTCGTGTTCAGGACTAGTTCAGTTCAAACCAGTATGATTTTTAAGCAGAGGAGGTCAAGCGGTCTGAATTGATACCAAGTTTTAGCAAAGTAAATCAAAATAAAAAAGTAAACTACAGCTAAGTAGCTAGCTACCATGGAGTGGAGAAGATAACTTTGAAATTGGATCAAATCAGTACTGAGTATGTATGAAGCTTACAGAGTACATTTTTAGAATGTCTACATCTTGGACTGTAGTCAGCTATGTGCAAGAAAGTTGCAACTAAAGTATGAAAAAAATACAGCTTGTACAAAATCATGAATAATTGCTGTGTTAATCAAGCACTCACACAGCCTAGGAAGGGTCCACAGAGTTCTAGTCAGCACTGAAATGTAGCTCTACACTTGCTCTAATAGACTGTAAAGAGTTAGACTGCTAGCGCTTGGTAGACAGTGAAAAGTTGCCATCTTTGCTGGGCATGTTTTAGAACTTCCACAGAAATTAATGATATTCATGTACTTTGAAATTGGATCAAATCGGTACTGGATATCTCTGCTTGTGTAGAATTCAGATATCAATTCTAAAGTACTAGCACTATACGTACCATGAATCTGGAATGAAACAATCCATGCGTGTTGAAGATACCAGGCATGGAAAACTGGAAAAGAAGCGACTTTGCTCATCAAAAACTGTCAGTTTACGTAAGCGCTGCGCAATAGTACAAGGTATGAATATTAATGACCACTGAGCCTCATGGAGTAATTATATTCATTAACCACAACGTGTCACAACTGCAGATTATGACACAACTGTACTATGCATTCCACTTGTATGACACGCTTCCGTTTGTGTGATAAACTTGGGGTCTTAGTGTAGACTGGTAAGTGTACACATCTCCAACACAACATACTAGTAACTGCTCTTGAAGCTCATTCTACAGTTCCAGAATTGTCGGTAGTCACAGAACGTCTTCTACATGAGGAGAGTAGGATGAAGAATCGGTCAGCTGAACCTGATCCAGAAGGAGCATTAACTGTTAGATCTAAGAGAAGAGGGAGATGTTATTTCTGCAACAAATTTGGGTATTTCAAACGGGACTGTGAGGAATATGCCAAATCCAAAGACCAAGTCAAGAAGAAAACAAAAGCAGGAGCATTCAAGGTGACCATTTCTGCTGAAGATGCGACCANACGTGAATGTCTTGTTGCGGTCTTAACCACAGAGCTCGGGTCCACCTTGGCGTCCACCTATACGTCACGCACGTGATATTTGATACCAGGCTCTCTCCTTGCTTATTTTCGAAGGAAATATTCGCGAAGGAGGAGCCTGGGCACGAGGCTACAGCTTTTGTTCTCTTGTGTTAATTGGTTTATCTTGTAATTGTTTTCTTTGCTAAAATCTAGACTCCTAGTGATATTTGTGATCCCAGCTAGACCCTCTTGGTTCATGTTATGCCACAGCAGCCATTGGCAAAGTTGTTATCACGCTAGTCTCTACTTTATCCGGCAGGTAAATTTGGAAAGACTCCTCCATTAGTGTTTTGCTTTGTGATAAGGCCTGAACCATTCCCCTGATGTCACATGAAAAGCTCTAATGATCAAATTCCTGGTTGTGCTCAGTCAGCTGTCTTGAGAGATTGCAGCATTTGAAGTTTATATCAAAGTCACATTTTCATCTCATATAAACCTTCTTGAAATACAAACTAAAGTCTATTCACGTTCACTTGAGCCTTCAAAATTTCTTCATAACTTGGCTGTATATCTATGAATTGCGCTATTTTCGATACCATTCAATTGTAAGTTTCACGTAGATTCGTTTGGTGCTTTTTAAAAAGCACTACCCCTTACCATTCAAAAGTTACACGTATGTCCCATACATAAAGTACAGACATTCCATTAACTACAAATGCGGTAAAGCTGTACTTAAGCAAAACCACAGTGCTTCCTGGGCTCAAGTGAACGCAAATAGACTTTAATCAAAGTACAGCTACAGAATGTCTTACTAAATGTGAAGAAGTGTATGTACCATAGAGGTTCTAAAAATTCTGCACAAAAAATTTAATACATTCAAACTTTGCTGAATTTTTAGCGATTATTTTGCATGCAAGTGCTGTGCGCGCATGTTCAATTGACATAATTATAATAGTACAAGGAGTGTGGCTCGCTTCGCTAGCCACGCTCCTTGCATGCGTATAAAATATACTGTTTACTACTAGATGCATGCAAGCACAGGCATCTGCATAAAAGATAACCATGCTGCATTGTATGCATGCATTGCTCATCAATGGTCTCTCTCGTGAGGACAAGTATCGTCTTCTTACCACTGAGCCAAACTCTGATCCATTGTTCTATCCACAGTCACATCCATGTCCATCAAGTAACCTCATTGCAATTTGGCCAGCTCAGCATTTTACCTAGCTACGTGAGGTCACAGACGACCCTTTTCCGACTTTCGCCATTTTTGTAATCAGCTGGCAAAGAAACTCGTTATCTGGCTAGCTGTGCTTCGTGTACAGTGACAGAGAAACAGACTCCTAGAAGCGAAAGCTCTTCCCTTGCTACTCTTCTTTTGTGAAAGATTGGCTGCTCTACCACACTTCTTTGTCAGATACGGATGCCACTGGTAAGCCTTGTCAGCGATCTCAAAAACAGTCAGCCATACTTGTAGCGCCTTTGATTCTATCCTAGGCTAGCACTCTCTAAGCTAGCTGTCTAGGCACACTTTTCATAGCTTGTGTTCTCCACAGTCCAGAGAAAAAACTGCTTTTAGTTCGAGGTCGCATTACTTCCGTGGACCCTCCATAACACGCGGACGGACACACGGACAGACAAAACTTTGCTTATAATATGATATATGTTCCATGCGTTTTAACGATTTGCGCAATTTGCAAATTGCACAACACATTTTGGAAATTGTCAAATTGCGTAGTTGAGTTGTTCAAACTAGGAACGACCTATACCAGTTGCGCAATTTGGAAACTATTGGAAGAAGGCTTATGAAAATCACTGTATTCTTACAGCCTGTCAGGTAGGGAATAGCCTGCATGTATTTTTTTAATGTTGCATGTTCTGTCTGCAGTGTGCCAGTGCCAGTAGTCTTTTCTCAGACTAGTATCACATGCTCAGCTAACTTGAAATGCATGCATGCAGCAGATCTATAATTATATGAGGTGCTTGTATCACACTGTTTGTAGCTCTTTAAGTTGACACACCTCTTCATCAATAGCATACAGCTGCATAACCTTAGTCGTATTCAAGGACCTACTGTACCTGATATGTTTTTCTTGAAAGTCAGAGTGTTGTCCAATGGTGCCGTGGATTAACCTTTCCCTGTACATGTATGCCAAAGTTACTTGTAACATGCACTATAACAGTCCTTTATACTCCTCTGACACTGAAAGTATGGGTGTGTACTCCATACTTATCTATAGATACCCTCAGTCCTGTGTATCCATAAATGGTCCATGTATACCCTCAGTCCAATACACCCCTCTGACAAAGTATCCGTGTACGCCATAGTAACTGTGACGTCCGTGGATGGTCCACGGATACCCTCAGGCCAATACACCTCTCTGACAAAGTATCCGTGTACGCCATAGTAACTGTGACGTCCGTGGATGGTCCATGGATACCCTCAGTCCAATACCCCTCTCTGACAAAGTATCTGTATAAACCATGCAGAGTATAACTGTGTCTGGATAAGTTTCAGGCCATTACTTGTAGAATATAGCAGACTCTTTTTGTAGTATACAGAATCAATAATTTTAGTATGTATAATAGATTAGAACAGAGTGGATCAAACAACAATATATTAGTACACAAGCTATTTGCTTGGGCTCAGGTGATGTTGGTTTCTCAGATCACAAAGAAAGAGCATGTAAAATAAGAAATGTTCTCGATTCATGTGTTTAGTTATTCTTGCATACTTAGAGAGCCATGAAAAGAGTTGCTCACAAGATTCGGTGTCAACCTGTTTGATAGTAGAACTGATTGTGACTCTACATGTAATTTGTATTTTCACTTAATTTTGGCGTGTAAAAAAGAATGTATCTGTCCCCAAAACTACAGACTCTCTTAATTGTTTAACAAATTTAACAGTGACAACTTTAAATTACCATTTTTAACTCCTCCACTTTGTTCAGATCGCAATGTATTTTACACCATTTTCCCACATGGCCAGGAAAGTGGAATCGATCAACAACAATGTGACAGCTAGCAATGTGTTTCGTTGTCTCTGTTTCATTAGCCCTTAATGGGTTGCAGGCATATCTCTTTAAGTGACAAGCATCATCATAAATTATGTGTTCTATGAACAAAAAGAGATGACGTACAGTAAGCAGGGAAAGTTTCGCAGTGTCTAATTTTGCAGATGTTTATCGTCAAACATGCAATGCACATATACATATAATATTATAAGTATATATGTCACGATAAGATTGATCGTGCATGATCCACAAAAAACATTTAAAAGTTAGACCCCATGAAAACTTTCCCACTACACGGTAATTACTGCATGATATATAGCTCTGTAGCATGTGTGGTTTAGGGCACTCACTTAAATTATTTCTGGCTTCAACATTTTTATGAAGGAAAGTGTGGATATTTCCGAACACTTGTGATACTGAGTCACTACCAAAAAGCTCCCCAATTAATACAATTGTACCACAAGGTCTTGTTCCAGCAAGGATTCCTATATAATATAAGATAATAATAATTACATATAGCAAAGACATTAGCTACTTAATTGTTGTATGAGTGGTGAGACCCTTGTAGTAGGTATATGTATACCTGCTGTATGATCCCTAGTTTGGTATTTGTCCTTCTTTGTATTGCATTCTGAATCGATAGCAATGAGTTCAGGAGTTGAGTTGAAAACCCTACGTGTTATACCGTGATAAGTGCATAAATTATTATAATCTATAGCATATTTACTTACCCACTATTTGCACTTTCAATTGAAGTATCTAAGCGAGGTCTCTTTTGACAATGTGTAACATCAGATTGTGCACTATCAAAAGTTAATTTTTCACTGGATATTGTGGTGTGAGTTTGCCCTCCAGATAAAAAGATATGTTTTTCCATGCCCCTCTGTATTCCTTTTTCAAATTCTTCAATTAATAGCTTTGGTAAAACTGACTCGGGTTCCCATGATGCATCAGCAGTAGGTTTTCCTAGCCATACAACCTAGTATACAAAAAGAAATGAATTGAAATTAATTTTTGTGTATAATAATTAATGCAGGATGTAATGCATATACCTTACTGTTATAATTATTTACAGGTATATACAGTTTTTCATGGATTCTAGATTCGATGTATTTACTGCATGGTAATAAATTTTGCTATTTTGTTGAAATTAACAGTTAATCCCACAATGCTTCCATGTTTAATCCTTACTGCGGCCTCAATCTCTGCCCTACACTATAGCTGTTAAAATTGTAGCAATGGATGAGCCAGGACTATAGCATAAAGTGGTTTGCAGTACACATACATGGTGAGGGGTTTACATTACTACACATAGGGTGGTGAAGTGGCTAAAAGTGCTTGTAAGATGGCTATAGTGCCAACTTATGAGAAAAAAAAAATGCTGTGTTTATTTAAATTTTACATGATAATTTTTGTGTTTTTGGAGTGTCTGCACGAATATGAAATGTTATATTAATATACAGTAAGTTGAACCTAGCATGCACCTGATACAAGGTTGAATTCCTTGTTTTCCTCTTGTTAATGACAATACCAACAGGTTCTTTTTCGGTGCTTTTAACGTCAGTACAGATGTTATCATCTCCTGTTTCAACATGTTGAGGCATTGCTAACATAGGCTTATGGACCTCACAAAATGATGATTTAAATGCTGGTGTGTTTTGACAGCCACTTCTGACTTGTCCCGGAAGATCATTGTATTCAATGAATCCAGCATGCGTTGCAGCACACACAGCACGATGGTTTTTCATATTACGATCCAATACTAGTGAATCATGACATCCTGGCTTTGAACAGTTGTGATCTAGGGAAAAATGTATAATTATAAATTTGTATTTTACTTGTAGATATTGAAAGGAAATATCTGATGTGCATGCAACGTCAGTTTTGTCCAACTACGCTAAATAACTATTGTGTACATGCATGCTATACATGTGCATGTATGTGTTGTACCTGCATGTCTTGCCATAAAGGCTCCATGGTATGTGGAAACAATCTGAGGAAGTGTTTCAATGGTTTTGGAGTGTAAAGGAAGAGAACTCAGTGACATGCACTCTGGATACCATGAGGATACTTTAAGTATGGCATATTGGAAAAATGCTTCTTCAATTCGACGTCTATCAACACTGATTCTTTCACTCAAAAAATCATTGTTTCTGCATAGTTTAAAGAGTATAAATAATTACAACAATCATATTATTAGTAAAATTCGTTAGCAAAAGAAGCATATTCGTAAATGTTTTTATACTGTAACAGAAATTTTAAGGTCATGCATGTACGACTACATACACTAACACTTAGTGCGTAAGTATTATACAAAATCCCACAAACATAAATTGGCATATCTATGTACAAACATGCAGCATCAAACCTATTTTCACTCTTGTTGATGTAGTTATATACATCTGCACATTGCTTAAAACTTTGTTGTCCAAGGAGTATATTAGCATTAAATTGTTCCAAGAGCTTCATGGAAAATGCCGTCTCCCTAGATGATACAAAGAATTGTAGGGTGTTCCAATTGGAGTTGAAAAAGATTTCTGTAGAAGCACTTCCTTTGGAGTAGTACCCATAGTATTGGGTTAAGCCACATGCTCGATTGGTACAAAATTTATGATAGCATTACATTGTGTATTATGTTAAACTTTGTTTAAGGTTTGTGCATGGGCATTGTATATTTCAATTATTATGGACCTCTAAGGGTGAATCCTGATCAACAATAATATTATTATTGTAAAAAAATTGACTTTTACTAGAATTTACCATCAAACCACCCAGTAGCAGTGTCAGTACTTGTGTTTGTTTATCTTTTCCGTGCATGCTCACAGTGTGTGAAAAAAAAATGTTCATGCATGATTGTATTATCATGGTACCTGGAATAGTTCCCATTGAATGATCGTATAGTACTAAGGTGGCAGGTCTATCCTTTCTTATCAGTAATTTGCAACCGCACAACACACATTTTTTTGTCACTGATGAGAAGGACACCGAGAGGTTTCTTTTTAACCTGCATTTGGTCATTAAATTGTAAAAATTTGCTGTGAGCAAGCATACAAAACTGGTGATTCATCCTTTAAACAAAAGATAACAGTCTCTACCATGCATGGTGAACAGGCTGAGTAATCTAATGCCCCATAAAATACTCACGTTGAACTGGATTAGGTCCTGGAGAAGCATTTCATCTGTCTGGAATGCTGTGACGTCAAGAGTGTGAAGATTTTCCATAAACACTTTCACTTGATCAGCAGTCACTGAATTTTTGGAATCTTTTCCTTGGGTTGCAAACTCCACTGCAATTCCCCACAAATTTGGCATATCAGATGGTAGCTGAGTCACAGCAAACACTAGTCTTCTTAGCACAGAAACATCCTTGATGTACTTTGCTATTAAGCTAAGCATAGCTGCTTCTATATCATGCAGAAATTTTAATAGAAAATGTGCAAACAGTAATAATCACTGACTCATAGCTATCATATGGAAGTTTTCATGTGACTACTCATGTGATAATTTCAATATTTATGTTTCAACTCATGCACTTTGCTTGTCTGCCTGAAACTTCAAACCCTGCTCAGTATTCAATACTAGTTTGAGTATACTGTTAATTGATGTGAGTCAGGATGACTAGCAAAGAATCTAAACAAGCATATAGTATTCATGAATTAAGGAAAAGACTGGATCTAAGCTGGGACCTAGATGTGGACTGGAAACTGTACCCTACAATACTAACAGAGGTAAGGACCATTGCAATTATGCTTAATGCTTTGTCGATAATAGTATAATTATATATAGGCTTGTTTTTTTTGTTGTTTTTTTTAGTTTCTACTGGTACAAATGGTTTAACTGTTTGTATGCCATTTATATACATCTAGATAGGTTTTAATAAGTGCACACCGCTTACGTAAAGCTGATAAATATTTTAATATAATTTTTAAAATTTTTACTGAGTAAATGGGACTATATAGTTACAGATATAATGGATTCTGGCCTTTGCATGTGTATCTGTTCAACAGTTACATGTGTTTTCTATTGCATGATCATTCACAAAATACCACGCACACATATGCACACATAGGCCCACATGTGGTTTTTGTGGTTAGGTATGGGTGTATCCTCAAATTTACACATGTCTGCACCACATGCTGCTTTTGTAGTATTGTAGTGCATACATATGTAGCCTCGTACCCAGGCTTTCCCCTTTAGTATCATGCAGACTGGGTAAGAGGGTATACATAAATGATTTACATTTCACCTCTTGTACTTATAGGGATGACAGCAGGCAGGAACAGCCATAAGTATGTCACCAACAGCTGTTCTTGCTGGCCTGATTCTTATTGTGGGGTTTACCATTTCTCATTCTGTGGTTGAAGTTGAAAATACTGATTGGATGGAGCCTGTGTTGTTATGGTTGTCAGTCTGTATGCCAACAGGAATGGGAAAGTCATCACTCTGCAAATTTTTACGAAATAGAATTAAAGGAGCAAAGGCATTGTGTGATCCTCACAGTGGCTATGTGATGACCAGTCATTTGAAAAAATGGGAGACCTAATGTCACAAAATAATTGGAAGCTCCTAGGTCTCTACGATGAGCTCCCAATGTTCTTCTCACAGATCAATGTGCTTAAGGCTAGGGGTGGTGTCTCAGATTCCCATGAATTATCCGTTTTTCTACAGCTGGGCAATTCCGTGTAAAATGAAACCACAGGGTCAAATTCTTAATCTAATGTTAGAGTCACATACAGTATACCATTTTGAAGTCTGATGCATGTAATTTACAAATCTGAAAATTTTTTCTAAAAATTTCCACCGGTTAAAAAGTTATGGGTAAATGTACGATGCTACCATGGTTACCGTGTCTTGTCTGCATTTGTGTGAGATTTAGGCTATTGTCCTGTTTCACTGCAAGGAAGGACTAGTGTCATAAAAATATGGTCATTTGGATAGACAATACACCTAATTAAATAGTTAATGTGAAATTAATTACTGACAGCTGCTCATTATGGTGTTAATATATATGCAATTTTGCCGACAAACCGTTTTACGTCCGTCACAAAAATTAGCTTCAAAGTTGTATACTACACCGATAGTAGATGGTTGAACAGAACCATTTGAGATTATCTGTTAGCTTACTGAGATACTTCATGACCACCCTTCACTTTGTGACCACACCCACTACCTCCGAGAAAAACCAGTGACGGACGTACACCTAAAAGTGTACGTCCGTCACATACATGTAATTAGTACTGAGTTCTCCTAAAGGGATCTCAAGTGTGTCTGTTTATTAATAATTACTAGGTCTGCAACCACACTAACATGATTTAGCAGAGATAACCTACATGTGTTTCTATAGTAACGAAGTGTAGCAGCTGCCTTCATACTGAGCTATTGTTGGTTGGTTTTGAGATACTTGAAAATGCCACGGTCTAGTAGTTGCAAGGAAAGGCAAAGAAAGCATCGTGCTAAAGTGAGACAAAACAAAGATCTATATGTAGCTCAGCTAGAGAAGGACAGAAAACGAAAAGCCCTTCAACGAGAAAAAGCAAGAGCTCAAATGAGTGAATCACAACTTCAAGAGCATCGTGCTCAAGAGAGAGTTCGTGTACGAAAGTACAAAGAGAAAAAACGTGCTGAATCCCTCACTCATACAAGCAGTAATGACAGTACACCATATAGGTGTACCCAAACACTGGGAAAAGCACTGAAACGAGTTCGTGAAAGTCTACCTGCTTCTCCAAACAAACGACGCCATGTGATCGAAACGCTTGCAGAGAAGGCTGGAATTTCTGTAACCAAATCAAGTTCCAGGCAAAGAAGCTCTGCTCTTAGTGCGAACACAGTGACTGCTGTGAATGCATTCTACTTCTCGAATGACACTTCATGGCAGGCACCTGGTAGGAAGGACCGGGTTGTTGTGAGAGAGAAAGGTTCTGATGGAAAGGTACAAAAGCGAACAGAGCAAACACGCTATATGCTCATGTCACTGCGAGAAGCACACCAGAAATTCAAGGAGGAGCACCCAGGAGATGAAATTGGTTTGAGCAAATTCTGTGAGTTGCGCCCAGTGAATGTCAAGTACTTTGATGACCTTCCCCACCAAGTGTGTCTGTGTCCTTACCATGAGAATGTACGACTTCTTCTGGTTGCCCTCAAAGATCACACATCTTTGACAACATGTTTTGCTGAGTTTGTAGGGCAAGTTACATGCGATGGTGAAGCAGAGCAGTGTTTGTTGGGGGAGTGCGATTCTTGCAAAGACTCCATCAACAGCTTCGTCCCAGATGACACCAGTGCTCCAATTCGATACTACCAATGGCAGCATAATGAGAGATCGGAAAAGGTAGAGATAGTTGGCACTGTAGGAGATGCCTTCAGCGAGCTAAAGAGGCAGCTGAGGCCATTCTTGATTCACACATATGTGAAGCGAAGCCAATCTGATCACTTTAAGTCACTGACAAGCAGTTGCAATGGAAAGAATGTGGTTCTTCAAATCGATTTTTCTGAGAATGCTACAATTGCCTCTCAGTGTGAAATTCAGTCAGCACATTGGTCACATGTGCAGGCCACGCTCTTCACTGCCCATGCCTGGATTGACAAGGACACACAAGAGAGCATGGTAGTCATTTCTAATGACCTCCAGCACACTAAAATGAGTGTATACACTTTCATGCAGTACCTCTTCAGACACCTGAAGGAAAGCCATCCTGACATTCAAGTCATCGATGTATTTAGTGACGGGCCGAGCTCTCAGTTCAAACAGAAGTTCCTCTTCTCAAATCTCAAGGCTTGGGAAGATGAACATGATATTACATTGAGGTGGAACTTCTTTGCCACATCTCATGGCAAAGGGGTTGTGGATGGTGTTGGGGGGACTGTAAAACGAAGAGTGTGGAGACATGTTCGAAGCAACCAGGCTCATGTGTCTACTCCTGAGCAGTATGCTAAGGTTGCTACACAGCGATGTCCGAATGTGCACGTTAAGTACATACCAAAGGAAGAGATCGATGCTTTGAAAGTTTTCCTTGACAAAAAATGGGAGAATGTAGTCACCGTGCCAGGGACCCATCAGATTCACTTTGTGCAGAGCTATGGCCAAAACAGTGTGAGGGTGGCTAACACTTCTGATGCTGCAGTGACCAGGATAGCTCGGATTAGAACAGAAGACAACACTGCTGCCGATGACTCCGACGACACTGCCGATAATCCCGATAACACTGCCAATGACTCCAGCAACACTGCCAATGACCCTTACGACACTGCCATTAATCCCGATAACACTGCCAATGATCCTCGTGGTGCTACACGTGTGCCTGCTGTTGTAGGAAACTGGGTAGTAGTGTTATACGACAATGTGGAGTATCCTGGTGAGGTGACTGGTGTGTTTGACAATGATGTTGAAGTAAATGTCATGCACAAGACTGGGAATGCTTGGAAATGGCCAACAAAGCAAGATAAGATCCTGTATGTGACAGATAGTATTGTCCGCATAGTCAGCCCACCAAAGGCTGCTGGCCACCGAGGTCAATTCATTTTCGATAACATGTAGACATGTAGAACATTTATTGCATACTAACATGTACCTACTTGTGACTTTAACAGTATACATACCTTATGTACATTACATCAAGTGTTTACTAGCCATGTTACCATTGCATTTTGGTTGTTCATTTTGCTCTAATACGTCCGTCACAAAATTTAGGTATGTCCGTCACAAGCATAAGTGTATGATGCCATAAACATAAAGTAGGCAGCTGCTCCACTTTTTGTGCCAAACATTAACTTAATGTGTACATATTTCAAAATTAGTCTCATACCCCCACACAATTCACAGAGTTTTGGGGTCAAACATCGTAACCCCTAGATTGTCAAATTGTCTGAGTACGTCCGTCACATTACTTTGAATGCCTACTAGCACCTACTAACACAATGAAACTGAAACCTACCACTCATATCCATTACTTTGGACTAGGCCCTTGCTATCCTCAGCAAAATTTACTAAAACCTCTGATTTGGTTATAGGATAATTTGGATAGTATTGTACAAATGGTACGTCCGTCACCACGGAATTGCCCAGCTGTATGGTGCAGAGCACTGGATGAGGAAAACTGGTTGGTAACTGTTTTCGCTGTCACAGTGTTATTTTTTATTAATTATCCATTATATTTTTTAGTTTCCGGTGATTCAAATTTTAACATGGATCACACTGGGTTAACAGTAGGTGGTTTCACGCAACCTTCCGTGGCAAGAAACATTATCGCAAATCCATCCAATTCAGACAAGGGTCTGTGTCAGCGATTTTTGTGGCTAGTACCAAAGCCTATTGCTGTTTCATTTGAAGAATTGCAAACTGTAGACAAAGATTTTTGCACCTCTATTGGTAAGATTTTATACAATATCAACAAATTTGTCAAATTCTTTGACTGTATTTGCTAACAAATTGTTAATAGTTATCTGTTATACATGGATATCTAGAGGGACTTATGGCAGCAATGTGGAAAGACACCCAAAAAATTCATCACTGGACCTTGAAGCGGCCATGTAAAGCATTCAGAAGCAAGTTTAACACAGTGAAGGACCAAGTGCTTCAGATTTCTTGCAGTGATGATCTATTGTCTGGTATGTATTATTTAAATTCCTCATAATTACAGCTAAAAGAAATTACTAAAACTATAATTATGCCCATTAGCTGTACTTCATGTTCCCTCCTATGTATACATGACCTCACTGACAAATGCATTCAGGAAGATTGTGTACAGCGAAGTTGCCATGCACAAATTAAGGGGTATAGCATTAACAAATTTTATCTGCATAGTTGTTTGGAGTAAGGGGAAAGACATGATGATCATTATGTCAATAATCATTAGCATGCATTATGTACACATTACAATATAGGAATGCTGTCAAAATCCAGGGGACAGGTGCTACGTGTTGCAGCAACATTCCATGCTTTGTTTCACATTGAAACACCACAGCAAGTTCCCACTACCATTTCTGAGAAAGCAATTGAGGCAGCAGTAAATTTTGTTGAAGTTTGTAACCAGCATGTTGCCTATCTCTCAGGAATGGGGGAGATTGACAGCTATATTTCTTCGCTCACAGAAAAGCAAGCAGGTTCTGTAACTAGACAACTAAATGTAAAACTAGTCCTATTGACTGTTGTCCCTCATTTCATAAAATAATACTGTGCAGTATAATTGTAATTTGAAGTATAGTATATTCCCAGTACTATCGTACTCTGGGTACATAGGAATGGTAATAATGGCATTCATTAACTGGTCATACATGTATACCTGTGTTAAGTGAACTACCATTACTGAGCTTACATTATTATGTCATCATATGTTTTAACATAATAGAGGATGGTGAAAACAGCAAAACAAGACGTACCGCTTCATTTGCACTGCTTCTACCAGGAAAAGTGCTCCACTTGTCAGCATTAATAGTAACCAGAAAATTCAGAGACAAGGGGAATAAAGCTGGAGCATTGGAGGCCTTGAAGTTTCTACAAGAGTGTGGATTAGGAAAGCTGGTTGCAGTTAAAAGTGTCCATGGTACTGACAAGGTAAACACGGAAAGCTTTGTTGTAATCTGTGTTTTTGTAATGTTGGGTATTATAGTTAATTACATACCATGTTGTGGTATCTATATACGTCTTTTTTTAAAGAAACCTATTTTGCACCTATTGTATAGCCGGATATATTGACTGTCACAAAAAGTTGACAGTGTGATTAAATACAATTACGAATTTGAATTTGACCACTCCTAACACGTGTGTGTACAGCTATTATAGTCAAATATAGTAAAAATTTCGAAAAAATAAGTAGTGTAGGAATGGGCAGTGGGGTAAAAAGTATTGGAACAAGGCATGTCTCAATTTCGGCATATGACCATAACTATGACTATATATGTAGTTGCACAATAATTATAGAAGATGCATGACCTCAAATTTTTCAAGTGCATACAGAAGCCTCGTATCCAGGCTCTCTTCTGACCTTTTGTGAGACCTTGGGTACGAAGCTAGCATAGGTATAGTGTTATTAGCTATCTTTAAAAATAAATACCCACCTGCTATATGGCAAACTAAACTATACAGTGGTTTAATTGTACATATGTATAGGTCTATACTTTCCACAAGAAAAGTATTCCTGATGATGAAGAAAAAATAGAATTTGTGGAAACACTATCGAAGCTGGGTATCTCCCTAATTCAATACCAGGCTTCGTTGGAAATGGAGGACATAACGTTGTAAGTACTGGAAAAATAATGATGTAGGTGATCTTATATATAAAGGAGAATCCCCTCCCCCCCCCTTGCCAAAAAAAAAAAACAAAAACAAAACATTTCATTCACATAATTCTTTATTCCTGGAAAAAGCACTTATACGGAGCATCTATTAAAACTGATATTGACCACTCGTATTATGCATGCCTTTATTAATATGTACCCCAAAACAATAACAAACTTGTGCATGTATATTAAACATACAATTCAAATTAACCAATAATAGAGAATCCATTGCTGCCAAGAAAAGAAGTAGTCATCTATCTACTCCTCAAAGAAGATCTCCAAGGAAGCATCAGTTGTCAAACAGTGAAGATTCCCCTACAGCAGCCAAGAAGTTAAAGTTGTAACTGTGGAATGTAACTTTTTCTATCAAGATTTTTGGAAGGTTCTTTCATGAAAAACAATTAAGTATACCGGGTAAATGCAAACTCTGATTAAACCTTATCATAATCTCTATCCACAGCTTGATTTTCAAGCTATAGTGATCTCACATTTAACATAGTTTCCCTTTGTGATTTGATCGAGCAAATTTTCATATCATTATTGTACTACTTACATAATTAAATAAAAATTAATTTTATATGGTTAAGTGCATAAACAATGTACTATACCATCAGAAAACATTTATACTATCAGGAGATCCTGATACTATGCATCCTAATTGACTTCCATGTACTATGGTGTGCATGGATACTTTGTCAGAGGGGTGTATTGGCCTGAGGGTATTCGTGGACCATCCACGGACAACACAGTTACTATGCCGTACATGGATACTTTGTCAGAGGGGTGTATTAGACTCAGGGTATCCGTGGACCATCCATAGATGTCACAGTTACTATGGGGTACACGGATACTTTGTCAGAGGGGTGTATTGGCCTGAGGGTATCCGTGGACCATCCACGGACGTCACAGTTACTATGGCGTACACGGATACTTTGTCAGAGGGGTGTATTGGCCTGAGGGTATCCGTGGACCATCCATGGACGTCACAGTTACTATGGCATACACGGATACTTTGTCAGAGGCCTGAGGGTATCCATGGACCATCCACAGACGTCACAATTACTATGGCGTACATGGATACTTTGTCAGAGGGGTGTATTAGACTCAGTGTATCCGTGGGATGTCACAGTTACTATGGCATACACGGATACTTTGTCAGAGGGGTGTATTGGCCTGAGGGTATCCGTGGACCATCCACGGACGTCACAGTTACTATGGCGTACGCTGATACTTTGTCAGAGGGATGTATTAGACTCAGGGTATCCGTGGACCATCCATGGATGTCACAGTTACTATGGCATACACGGATACTTTGTCAGAGGGGTGTATTGGCCTGAGGGTATCCGTGGACCATCCACGGACGTCACAGTTACTATGGCGTACGCGGATACTTTGTCAGAGGGGTGTATTAGACTCAGGGTATCCGTGGACCATCCATGGATGTCACAGTTACTATAGATGGCATACACGGATACTTTGTCAGAGGGGTGTATTGGCCTGAGGGTATCCGTGGACCATCCACGGACGTCACAGTTACTATGGCGTACATGGATACTTTGTCAGAGGGGTGTATTAGACTCAGGGTATCCGTGGACCATCCATGGATGTCACAGTTACTATGGCATACACGGATACTTTGTCAGAGGGGTGTATTGGCCTGAGGGTATCCGTGGACCATCCACGGACGTCACAGTTACTATGGCATACAGGGATAGGACTGAGGGCATTGGTGGACCATCCATGGACCATCCATGGATATGGTGTACACGGATAGTGCTAGGACTGAATGAGGTATGGAGAGACTGTATCATCCACAGACAATCTATAGTTACTATGGTTTATACTTGTTTATCCGTGTTATGTCCACGGCAGCAGTGGACAAGAATGTGAGAGGTTGGCTTAAAGTTGTTTGTCACTACTTCTAGCTTGCTGTAGGAGTGAACTGACACTCAACCTCCTCCATGCATGTGGACTTCAAGAGGTTGTACATTCCTGCTGACACTTCACGCATCTCCTTCTGGGACAACAGGTAGAACACATACTGTGGATTCATCCCAAAGTGGTCATCCTTGTTGTGCAGCTTAGACTTGAAACCCTATCTCAGACTGTCGTGGGTGGTACTCATCAAACTCACCCGTAGGAAACAGACCTGGGAAGCACATGACATCTAGGTGCTGCTGTTTGTTGCTAATGGGATCTTGTTTGACCTTAATTCTTAGCTACAAACTGTTCATTGTCGAAAGGCCATCTTACTCTCCATGTGAATTTTGGGTAGCCTTCTCAAGCACCTTGCTATGGCACTATTCACTGCCTCTATGACTTTTATTGCAGCTTCATCTACAGAGGAATCTTCTACATTCTTGTAGAGCCAGTTGATTTCTCTGACCTTTTGTACAGCTTTTTTATGGCGTCAACATTGACCATGTTTCGCCATACAACGCCATCTTTTGTTGGTCTACCATTGACAGTCACGTACAACTCTCGATCAGGTAAATCTGATTGATTCACCCGATCCAGGGTGTCCATTGTTTTGTTCAATGGTAGAGGAAGAAAGAACATTGTACCCTTGTAGGCTTGTAAGGAATTGTACATGGGTACTTTTCCCATATACGTGCCCAATCTTACCACTGTCTGGTAACATTTGGAACGTTGGACGAGTTGCATACTCAATACATCTAGTTTTGACAGTTCTGGAGGAACAGGCAAAACACTCTGTGGCGAAATACAATCTTTTCAGATCATTGCCTTACAGAGTACCTCATTGCTTGCATTCGGGTTGTTTTCTGAGATGTAAGCTTTTAGTAAAGACTAATTTTCTCTGATAGAGTTGTTCACATAAGAAACAAACATGCTCAGTATGGTTACCTAGCTCTTTCTCGTAGTCAGCTATGAGTTGAGCATGATTCAGCAGCAGGCTAGATTCTAAATCTTCCATGCTGGGGTCGTCTTCATTGTCTGAAGACTTTTCAAAAACTTCATCGATCTTGGTACTGAAAAGTTGTTCAAAGTCGTCCCCAATGCTAGCCACACACAACAGGTATTCTAGTGTGAGTGCTTCCTCAAACCTTTGAAGCTCTTTAAAAACTGTGAAGGTAATAATTCAAATTTTACAAGAACGTGACCAGTCTTGGAAAATGTGTAGACACATGTCACAAGATTCTAAGCTAACTTTGACAATTTGTATCATTTGGACACAACAGTGGATGTCCACGAATTGTGTCAAAATACAGCCAGTCATTCTCTTCATCGTAGTGAGAGAATCGTTCTTGATGGGGGTTTGGACAGCCATCATCACACATGTACAGATCTTGTTTTGGTTGATCAATTGGTTTGTTAAACGAGTGTCTGAGTGAAACAATTGATTCAACTTCACTATCGGTTATAGCCTTGTACTCTTCGGTACATGGCCGAATCTCTCTTGTTTGTTTTTTTCAGCTGTTTCTTTTCATCATCGTCATCCGATGACTTTTTGTGTTTATCACTCTTGTTTTTGTTTTTTTGTACAACAGTGATCTCAGCTACAACATACTGGCCTTTTGAGTTTACAGGCAGAGCTTGTTTATGTTTAACCTGTTGGTAAGCTGAGTTATATAAGTATAGCTCGGTAATAGCAGTGTGGCAACGATTACCAAAATCTTCTAGCTTCTCTATCTTCATGGATTTGATAGACTTGGCAGACTTACGTAAGAGATTTTTGTAGTAATCTAGCTGCGTGCTGAAGAATTTTTTTGCTGCTACACCACAAACAGTCCTAGTGAAAACTATAAAGCTAGAAACATCGTAGTCTTGATTTTTGAAGTGTAGAGCCAACTCTTTCCAACTTGCAATCGTAAATTAAACATGACGTCATTGATAATGCGGTGGTTGCCTAGCAACATATGATGTAATTCAATGTTTAACAGGGCGCGTGCACAATTTTGCTAGACATGCCTCAACCGCCCTGAGTAGGGGATAAAGCGTCCGATCTGACAATACAAAATAAACATGCATGCATTTATAGATGTAATAATATTCCCAGTACGGTAGTACTGGGTACATAGGAATGGCACGGATGGCCCATTAGCGCAATACAAATATTCACGCGAATAACTCTGCAAAAACTGAGCGCTTGGCACTAAAAGGCTTCTTAAGCTACTATTTAGCCTTTTCTCTTTCTATTGAGCCTAAAAACATAGCCTAAAACCATCGCTAAAGTAACAAACTAAAGTATGCCAAACCTCTAATTTTCTCCTTCTTCTTCTTCTTCTTCTTCTTCTTCTACGTATCTTGGAACGACTTTTCTCGAAGACCGCTCGCTTTCAGAAGCTGATTCTTGAACGAATAAACTTGGTTTCTTTGTCTTCACGTGCTTTTTGTATCGGTTATTCGTCTCTCTAGCTGAGTCGCTAGATACAAGACGAAAAGTGCCTTCTCCGTATGGCAGCCATTCATTTCTATACTCATTAATAATTCATTAGCTACCTTGGCAATCAAGTTGACGACCCTTTTCCAGTTAGACAAGTGTGCGTTATTTGGAATCCGAATATTCGCTGCCCTGCCTGTTTTACTGACCTGAAGATTTCTATATAGTTGTGCTGAAGTCAGTTACCAGTACCTTTCAGTCTTCAATAATAGGAGGTGAATAGACTACTTTGTTACATAGTTGTCATTATAAGATGAGCAAAGCAAGTAAATTTTGTAAGATAGACTCTACATACTTCACCATGATTTTATACTGATAGTATAGATTATAACATAAGCTATAATATCCATGCTGATAGTGTACAAGTAGCTACCATATACACACAAACTCAAACGTGATGTAGAATTATGAAAAAATGAGAACAAACAAGTGAAAAAACATTGGAAATGTAATGAGACATAGGAATGGCCAAATCGTAAAAAAGAAAGCAAACAAGATGGAATAGCTATTTGAGTGTGTAAAGAATTATTCCTATGGGCAACATGAGGGACCCAACATGGGAAGAGAGTACTACATGCAGCCCACACAGGAATGATTCTGCACACACTCAAATAGCTATTCCATCTTGTTTGCTTTCTTTTTTACGATATGGCCATTCCTATGTCTCATTACATTTCCAATGTTTTTTTCACTTGTACACATAGGGACTAATTACAGTTATTACAAGTTCTAGTTACTATACCTAGAAAACATTTTCTAGATACTTTGAACACTTGGAACACTCTCTCGAGGTAAAAAACATTGTTTGTGAAAAACAATATTTTCTAAGGGTACAGAGATATAAAACTTAGTCTTTTTAAATACTTAGAAAATTTTCTAAGACCAAAAATTATACTTTTAATTTTAGAAATCACTTTTAAACTTAATGGCCAACAACACAACTCAACATGATCAATCTGCATGAGCACATGTAAGATTACGTGATAGAAATCAGGTCTAGAATGTTCTATACAAAATAAATGATTGTGTAACAATAATACTACTATACTAGTTATTTACAAAGAGTTAACCACAAGTTGAATTTTAGTGAGAGTGTATACAATAACACCAACATTCCTTCTCAATCTCAATTAGAACGTTTATAGAGTTCAGTTATGCCTGCCAACTAACAAAGCTTTTGAAACTGTGAAATAGGTAGCCCTTTATTCAGCATGTCAGCCACCATGTCTTCTGAGGGACAGTACACTAGTTTGATTTGTCCCAACTCAACCAAATCACGTATGAAGTGATACTTGATATCGATGTGTTTGGTCCTATCATGCACATGTTGGTTCTTGACTGATTGTCCTCTTGAATAGTAACGGTCATTTCTTGCAAACTTCTATTCAGCAAGTGACTAGTGAGCTGCTGCAGCCATATAGCTTCTTGAACTGCTGCAGAGAGGGCAACGTATTCCGCCTCTGCACTCGATAGGGCGACACACATGACTGTTTTGAACTCCTCCAACTAACAGCTGCACCTCCTAACATGAACAAATAACCAGATGTTGATTTTCTGTCTCCAATGTCACCAACCCAATCAACATCCGAATATCCGGTGGTGATTGCTGGAGTGCTCGTTCTGTACAAACTGGATTGTACGCTTAAGGTACCTGAGAATTCTCTTGACAGTGTTCCAGTGTTCCTTGGTAGGTTTTGCACAGAAACGGGCCACATAGCTTACAGCATATGCAATATCAGGGCGAGTTTTAGTTGACAGATACAACAAACTACCGACAACTGCTTGGTAAATGTTCTAATTGTACACCTCACTTTCAATTTTGACACTTTGTTTGCTTGACATCAGGATTCACAGGTGTGCTAACTGGTTTGCACTCACTCTTTTCATACTTCTCTAGTAGCTTCTCAGTATAACTTGATTTCGAGCAACCATCACTCCTACAAAGTAGTGAAGTGGTCCTAAATCCTTCATTTCAAACTTGTTACTGAGCAGCCTCTTCACTGTCATCATTTTCCTCTTACTATTACCTCCAAGAATTATGTCGTCCACATAGACTGCTATGAGAAATATCTCTCTTTCTGAGTTGGTAGACATATATGGACACGAATCACTTGATGTCTGTTTGAACTCCATCTCTTTCAGATGGTTATCCATTGCATGATTCCAACAGTGAGGCTATTGCTTTAGCCCATAGATGCTTCGCTGTAGACGATATACAAGGTGTTCCTGGCCAGGCTCAATGAAACTTTCCGGTTGCTTCATGAACACCTCATCTGGGAGTTCTCCGTGAAGAAAGGCAGTTGACACATCCATTTGATGGAGTTGCAGATTGTACTGTGCACCTAAAGCAATGACTGATCGAACTGATTCAAATTGAACTACTGGGCTGAATATTTCTTCATAGTCTTGTCCTTGTGCTTGAGAACAACCTTGTGCAACGAGCTGTGCTTTGTACCTTGTAACATTGCCATCAGCATCCAACTTCCGCTTAAAGATCCACTTGCTTCCTATAATTTTCCTGTCTGTTGGTGGTTCTACCAACTTCCACACTTCATTGGAGTTAATTGAGTCCATCTCTCTCCCCATAGCTTCTTCCCATTGAATTCTGTCAGACCTGGAAAGTGCTTCCATTACAGAGGAGGGGTCATGGTCTTCTGAGGTGGTCATCAAACTAGACTGGTAGCCATACTAGTCAGGTTGTTGCCTGCTCCTATTCCACCTCCGTAGCAACGAGTGAGGTTGCGTAGAAATTGGGGTTAGAGGTTCTTCCTGCTGAACCACGTCATCTTTTACTTCTGGTGTTTGGTGAATAGGCGGATCAGATTGCAAAGCAGTTGATTTTTCGAGCTCATTGGTAATCTCAAGTTCAACACTCTGGTCTACTTTCTACTTCTGCAAGGATGACTCATCGAAGGTGACATCTCTACTGTGGATTACCTTCTCACAGTGGGGATCATAAAGACGATACCCCTTCTGCCGTGCACCATAGCCCAGCATGATGCATTTCCTTGTCTTGATGTCAAGTTTGGATCTTTCAGACTTCGGCACAAGTGCATATGCACTATATCCAAAGATACGGAGGATACTGACATCAGGTTTACTACCATGCTATGCTTCAAATGGTGTGACATTACTCAGTGACTTTGTTGGACTTCGGTTACAGAGATACACTGCTGTACAAAAGTGCCAAAAACTATGGGGTAATTTTGAGTCGGCTAGCGTAGTGCGTACACACATAACTAAGGTGGGATTGAGCCTTTCTGAGACACCATTTTGCTCGGGCGTATGTGGCACAGTGAACTCATGTTTAATCCCTTCACTAGTGAGGTAGTCTTTAAACTGTGATGAAGTGTATTCACCTCCGTTGTCGCTACGAAGAACTTTCACACTTTTACCGGTGGTTTTTCAACCTAAGTCTTTCACTCACGAATACTTTGAAACACTTCACTCTTTCGTTTCAAATGTAGACCCATACGTGGCGACTATAGTCATCAATAAATGTGACAAAGTATTCACCTCCACCTAGAGATCGAGTACCAATTTTGCCACACACGTCTCTATGAATCAACTCGAGGGGCTCTTTAGCACGTTTCGATACAGAAGCTTGGAATGGTAGTTGATGACTCTTTCCTTCTGTACAGGATTCACAGAAATCCAGCTCTTGGGATGGATCAAAATCTAATCCATTTACCATGTTGCTCTTCGCTAGCAACTTTAAACTGTGTGCACCTAAGTGACCAAATCGCTGATGCCAGACTGTTTCTTTCAATCTTTGAACTGAATGAGCTTGTGCTGTTGATCCAGTGATCGAGGTAGTATAGGCTTCCCTCCCTGTGACCAGTTGCCATTACCCTTGAATTGGTGTCTTTAATCTCACAGCTTTGATCTGAAAAGGTGGTCACTTTGTCTCATCTGGCTGCAGACGTCACACTTAGCAGATTATATGTAAGGCCAGGTACATACAGAACATCATGTAGTGTGCATTCCTGGATTTTTCCACGTGGAAGTTTCATTGACAGGATGACATCTCCACATCCAGCTGCCTGAAGAGTGTGTCCATCACCGAGTGTACCTGTCGGAGGAGATTTCAGGGTTTGAAATCTGGCAAACTGGTTCTGGCTGCCACACATGTGACACGTAGCTCCCGAATCAAGTATCCACCTATCACCAGAGTTGCACTCTCCAGCTAAAGCATGCTAAACCACCTGGCCACTGCGTTCACTGTGGGAGTTGGTCGCATCTTCAGCAGAAATGGTCACCTTGAATGCTCCTGCTTTTGTTTTCTTCTTGACTTGGTCTTTGGATTTGGCATATTCCTCACAGTCCCGTATGAAATGCCCAAATTTGTTGCAGAAATGACATCTCCCTCTTCTCTTAGATCTAACAGTTAATGCTCCTTCTGGATCAGGTTCAGCCGACCGATTCTTCATCCTACTCTCCTCATGTAGAAGACGTTCTGTGACTACCGACAATTCTGGAACTGTAGAATGAGCTTCAAGAGCAGTTACTAGTACGTTGTGTTGGAGATATGTACACTTACTGTGCAAAATGTAGTATAGTTGGACTTTGGACTTTGGACTCTTATACAGTAGTAATTAGTATAATTTTTGTGGTTTAACTTTTAGGCTAGGCTTCTAGAATGTTCTAACCATGTGCTTTTGTGTTTTTTTTGTGCTCTTGTGTTGTGTTGATTTTTTGGCCTCTGGAGATATATTATTTGAAGTATCAGTGAACAGTTCAAAGTTTTAGCAGTGTTTCAACACGTACCACTCAGGCAGACTAGCTAGGAGATATACCACACAATCTTCATCCGTGCCAGGCTCATAAATTGCTGTAAGTTGATCAAACAAATCAGTCATCACCTTGATGTGGTCTTGTACTGAACCGCTATCTGCTAGCCTCATTGAAAACAGCTTTCTTTTGAGTTCCAGCTTGTTTCCCCAGGACTTGCGTTGAAACTGTCCAGCCAGCACTTTTCACACCACTACAGGATCCTTTGGGTCTGAACCTATTAGATAGAGAAGACTAGTGTCGATAGAGAGAACAATAGTTGCTAGGGCTTTATCTTTCCTCAAAGCAAATTTCGCTTGAGCATCAGCACCTTCAGTGGGTGTGGTTTCTGTACCATTAACAATTTTCCAAAGGCCTTCCTTGATGAGTGCCATTTTGGCTAGAATCTTCCATGTTGAATAATTGGTACTGTTCAACGGTACCACTGATACTGTCTTTGATTCCGCCATTTTTCGATTTCTTTATCACAACAGAGTTACGCTTAAGCGATAGCCTGGGCCCATAACTTGTTAGAAATCACTTTCAAACTTAATGGCCAACAACACAACTAAACAAGATCAATCTGCATTAGCACATGTAAGATCGCGTGATAGAAATCGGGTCTAGAATGTTGTTTACAAAATGAATGATTGTGTAACAATAATAATACTATACTAGTTATGTAACATATTTACAAAGAGTTAACCACAAGTTCAGTTCTAGTGAGAGTGTATACAATAACACCAACATTTAACATAAATTTATATTTTGCCTCAAAAACATTTTCTAGCACAAAATAAACTCTTTTGTGAAAAGTTACTTTTTTCAACACTTTGAATATTCTCCTGAGGTAAAAAAAAACAGTTTGCGAAAAACAAGTTTTCTTATGGTAGAGTAAGCGATCAATGCTCGGAAACCATCAATTATCGGACGCTATTCTGACTTACCTGTGGGCGTTGCTGCTTCGAGACTATTACCATTAGACTGCTTGTGAAAATCTACTCCAGGTTGCGCAAACATCTAGCCCCACCCCTTTCTGTAACGCTTTCTGGCACGATTAAAGGGTGTGTCCGAAATAATCAATAGTCGGCCCAAAAAATCACATCTCGGACGGCAGCTCAAAACAACCTGTTAACTTGGGGTAGAGCTACCCAATCTGGAGATCAGAAAGTTCAGTTCTCTTGCTATTAATATTCCAAGAGAGGAGCTGATTACAGGCAGCAGTGTCTTAAACAAAACCGTCATATCATTGAGGTCGAGCAATCGATTATCAAACATTAATTGTTAGCGTTTTCACTAATTTTAGGCACTTAGATGTGTAAGCAAGCAAGTTTGAGTGCAGAATCATTGAAAGAAATTAATTGTAAACTTCTGTGTGTAATTTGATATTGCTGTATTTAATTTTCTGACCGTTGTTTAATTGTTTAACAAGATTGCACCCTACAAGGCTATTAGAAAAATCTATATGGATGCTATTTAGAAATAAAGGGAAAACTGGCATAGTATCTGCTAAAACAACTTGAAATTACATATTGAAGCTATTGATAAGCTTCTTTATATGTCTATACTATTAAGTATAGCTTACATTCACAGCAATTGCTAAAATTCAGCAAAACAGTAAAATTGGCCATTTTTTATTGGATCGCTCAACCTCAATGATATGACGGCTTTGTTTGAGACAATGCTACCTGCAATCAGCTCCTCTCTTGGAATATTAATAGTAAGAGAACTGAACTTTCTGATCTCCAGATTGGGTAGCTCTCCTACAAGATTACAGGTTGTTTTGAGCTGCCGTCCGTGATGTGATTTTTTGGGCCGACTATTGATTATTTCGGACACACCATTTAATCGTGCCAGAAAGCGTTACAGAAAGGGGGTGGGGCTAGATGTTTGCACAACCTGGAGTAGATTTTCACGAACAGTCTAATAGTAATGCCCACAAGTAAGAATAGCATCGGATAATTGATGGTGTCTGAGCATTGATCGCTTACTCTACAAAACAAGAAATTAGTGTTTTTCGACTTAGAAATTTTCTAAGACAAAATTGTACATTTTTGACGTCAACCTTATTTTGCTTCAAAATCATTTTCTAGCACAAAAGAAACTTTGGTGAAAATTTACTTTTCAACACCTGGAACATTCTTTTGAGTTAAAAACATTGTTTTTGAAAAAAAAGTTTTTTTCACAGTACAGAACAAGAACTTAATCTTTTTGGACTAAGAAAAGACCAAAAAGTTAATTTTGGACAAAAGACATTATTTATTTTGTCTAAAAAACATTTTCTAGCAGAAAAGAAACACTTTTGTGAAAATTTACTTATTGAAACATCATTAAGGGTGGTCGGACATGCCCACGCACCGCGTTGCTAGGGAAATTTCCAACTTGCAAAAGACACAAAATATCAACTTTTCTGTCCAGATTTTTACACAAACAGGTAGCGCTAATGGATATCTAACTATACTGAGCACGCTAGAAAATTTTTTTTCTGAATAGCAGCTTTTTCACTGACTTCCAGTTTTCTGCCTATCGCATCTATTTCAACACAAACTAGAACGATCGAAGAGCCAAAAAGGAGGTATACCTACTTATTTTTAGCTGCTAAACACTTCTACGTATCGTTTTTCGCCATTTCTTGGCTGCTTCCACTGTCTTTGTTCGATTTTTTTTGACACACCCACTGATATAACCAACCAGGGACGAATAAATGGAAAAAGAATACGTACTTCTAAAGAGCTGACATCAGGCAATTTTTGTTCTAAATTTGGCACTCTGGCAGTGATCACAAAGAGAGATTTTACACAAAGCGGTACATCAAAGAAGCTGCTCCTTTGAAGTGGATTGTCTGCCTACGCGGTTTATTTAGTATTGAACGCGAGTAGAAAATAATTTGTACACATGGCAAATCAGAGTGAAATCTTTTGTGATCGTGGTAGCTGCTACAGAACGGCCAGCTGAGGTGAAATATGCTTGGTGACAAGGAGAGCAATGGTTGATGTATTACTGGAGGTCAGATTGGTCTACTCAAAGCTGCTAACTTCACCTCAAAGTGACTGACTGTTTTCTCTCTAATTGAAGAGCACCGAGATAAAACGAATCACACTGCTTTGTCGTTGGTTTTTCAAGATCCAAACTTCTGTCTTAGCTTCAGTCATGCTGGTGATGCTTCCATACTGCTGTGAAACTCTGGGACTACCTCAAGTTCTGTTCTGAAAGGAAGGTAATCCAATATAGTACTGCAAATTTATCATGTACCATGATGAGTGAACTGATTTGCTAGTGTAGTGTATGGTCTATAGCTCCATGTGTCTTTACTATTACCATAAAATGTGATTTTGCATGCATCTACTCTGTGTGTGTGCTAAGTATGAATGTTTGAAGTGAGATTTTTTTTGAGAAAACAACATTATGGAGAGGTATATATACTTGTGTACAACACAAACGACAAAAATTACCAGGCTATAGCTGTTTAGGATAGTACGTACTCTTGACTTGTGCATGTTTGTCTCACTTCTTGTATCATTCTTCTTCTTTCAGTATGGCATCTGTACACCTTGAAGTAGCAGAGCACTTTTCATATGGAGCAGAGATTCTACAGATACGCTCAATCTTGTAAGCAAAATAAAATACTGTTTGTTTTTTTGTTGATCACATGTCTGTTTTTTTTGTTTTTTTTTCCTTTTCTTTTTTTACAGATTTTATAGTAGGAGTGACAACATCGTACTTGTTACCTTGTGGTACACCACAATCTATATTGGCAGAAAGTCATCCTTGTTTGGAGTCCTTTGGACTATACTTTGTCTCCTCAACAGCACAGTTCCTCGTTATTGAGTTTCAAGTTGGATTTAGCATCCATCTGTTCTGTCTTAGGAAACCAGCTCATATACTATACCATCCGGCTCTGTTGCTGTATCAGAGTCGTCTTGGTGGTCCACCTAAAGCCAACCAGTTCATAGACACTTTATTTTCTTTATTTTTTTTATTATTTATTTTCTGGCATTGATATAATATTTACACTAGCTCTATACTTCTGGAATACAAACCATTCAATTTTGATACTTACCCAATTACTGGTTATTGATGTGTATTATAGGACTGTTAAACTTTTTCTGTTGCTTCCATGAATACTTGCCACCTGGTGTCAGCCTCTTTTGAAGACCTCTTTCCCTTTGATGAGGGCTTGTTGTGTTGTAAAAAAAAGCAACAAAAAAGTAGCCAGCTGTCTAGTTGTAAAGATCCCGCGCAGAATCTTCATGCGCAATCATTCTATACTTCCGGTTGAGGTTTGTGGTGATGTTAAACGACACAATTATGACGCAATTCTTCCTGCCCGCGCTCTTCGCGCGATATTCGCGTGTTGCTATGTCCGACCACCCTTAAAAAAAAAAATTTTTTTTGTGAAAAACTAACTTTTCTCACGGTACAGAGAAAATACTTAGTCGTTTTGACTTAGAAAATTTTCTGAGACCAAAAAGTACACTTTGAAAAAAAAAAGTTTAGTTTGCCTTGAAAACATTTTCTAGCTCAGAAGAAACACTTTGGCGAAAATCAACACATGAAACATTCTCTTCAGCCAAAAACATTGTTAAAAACAAAATTTAAAGAATAATAAATTAGTTTTTGTGAGTGAATATGGAAAGACAATCCACATGTACCAATGCTATAAAGTGTAATCCAACTGTCTAAATGTAACGCTAATGTGGTAATGTAATCTCGGACAGTCCATATGTACCTATCCTAGTGTACAATGGGACATTGAGACAGATCTAGGACTGTCCTAGCCTCGTACCCAGGCTCCAGGGAGGGGGAAAAAAGGAGCCTGGTACACACCGTTTGCGCATGCGCTAATTAAAATTTGAAAATCCACGTGTTCTAGGGAAATGACGACCCACAATTGTGGGCGTTCCACTTGATGACGCAGCCTAGGAAAAGCCTAGCGCCTATGGCATAAGTAAGTCATTGTAAACAACACAGTAATAATTAATGGGTTGAAAAAGTAGTCTAACAGGTAGAACTAGCATACTATATACAGCTAGTATTCTTACCACCCTGACTTTCCTCGTGCTAGCGAAGCCAGTGAGACAGGGTAGGTTAGGCGGCCTAGTATTATCTGGACACTGAGTCTAAAGTTGCTATTTGCTGCAGATTTTTGTGAAATAGGCTAAGGAGGTAGCCTGACAATCTTCATACTCTATATCAAGTTGACAAAGTCTTGTAAGATCGACGAGCATCCAAGGTCAGTCTTGCCAGTACATTTCATGATTTTACGATATTCATGACTTATGACGTCAACGTGTAGCAAGCATGCACAAGAATATCCAAGTCCCCAGAAAGTTGGGGTAATTAAGCGCATGCGCAAACGGTGTGTACCAGGCTCCTTTTTTTCCCCTCCCCGGAGCCTGGGTACGAGGCTAGGACTGTCCGTGTGTACCAATGCTATATAGTGTAATCCCAACTGTCCCTCCTGTCCGTCCAATTAACTGATTATACACTGAATTCTTTTGAAGTGAATGACATCATTCGGCGAAATTAATATTTTAAATTTTTAGTAGCTACGCCTTCTTTTTGTTTTTCTTCTAAAGTAAAGATTAGGCAAAGCTTTTTATATGATGCAGCTAAGCAGCTTACTATACTCCAGGTCTTGTTGCTTAGTGAAGTTTTTGCTGGTAAAAAAGCCTAACATACGGGAGGGTCAAATACGCTAGGAATATAGCCGCGCGTATAAAGCTTTTTTTCCAGCTAGCCAGCAACGCTTACAAAAGCGATGCTATGGCTATATAGCCTAACTATCCCTGTACCTACGTAGCAAGTTTTAAGCTTATCCTCTGAAGGGTCGTAGGAAAAACGTCGATCTAAAGTCGCCCATAGTGATCGTGGTCGTTAGTCGCTCAACGACGAGTAGCGCCACGCCTTACTAGTAGTTCTAAGTCTGACTTGATATTTTAGTAGCGTAGTCCCTTACCTATTCGTATATAAAGTTTAAAGTTCAGGGCTAATTGCTTAGCTTGCAAAATAGTGCATAGTNTCTACATCGTCACTACATACTTCATACATTCCCAAATTACTTAGTTGTGACATATTAAATCGGCCTTTGGAAATTGGGCCTTGTCACAGAAGGACTCCTTTAAATAGAGTGTGTCCGGTTTTACCTTAAATACACTAGAGATTTTGGTCACCTGGGTAATGTGTGGGTACTAAATTACAACTGCTAAATTGTAGACAGATAAAATTTCCAGATTCGTTCGTTATAATAATTATGTATGCAATTAAAAGTTTTATACGGCACAATTAAAATTAGCTAGGACTACGTAGCTATCACACTCTAAGTAACTTTGACAGCTAGACTACCTACCATGACATCTTTTATCAAAAATATGACATGCTTTTCTCCTTTTTACAATATGACACTCTCAGCTGCCATATTTGGACTTCAAATCAAAAAAAACGAAGAGCAAACTTCTTAGTTCTTGCACTTGACCTCGTGATTCCGTTACTGAAGTGTGCATGCGCACAAGATCTAATACATGTAGGTGTTCAACAAAAAAAATTAATTTTGATATGTGAGTCAACTGTAGAGCAACCATAGATAAAATTAATGATGTTGGGACTCTTGTTTGACAATGCATTAGTTATTTACATTAAAAGTTATACTTAACTAAATCATACTTTTATTGATCACTCAATTAGTGCTACGGTGAATACTGAATGGTTAATTGTAAGTACATTAAAAGAGCTTACTTAAATTGGTCGCCATCACTACTGATGGTGTTGTCTTATACCATTCTACACCAACGCCCCGTAAAATGGTGTAAGAGCGCGTAGCGTAGCATGCAAGCTCAGCAAAGCTAGAGCCACATGTCAAAAGACAGAAATCTCTGAAGTTGGTAGTTGCTGTGAGAGTTAGCCTGGACCTGAAAAAACAGTAAGTTATTGTTGTTAAGTTTATTTTTGATCATAAATACATTTTTGTGCATGTGTTAAAAATCTGTTCTGATCATGGGTCAGACTAGCTATAACCATGAATGTGATGACATTCATCGGTCACATATTTTCTTTACAATAATTCACTATCACTGCTGATGTCTTCATCCTGAATGTCCTGTTTATCACTATCTGAATCACTGTCACTTGAAGTGTCATTTCCTGACTCTTCTTCGTTGTCCTCAACTTGATGTCCGTCTGGAGTGCATTTCAAGCAAGCATTTCCCTGGTTGTGTGGATTTTTGCACTGCTGGCACTTGCATTTAGCAGTACAGGATGAATAGCTCTTGAAACACGAGCAACGTCCAGTGGAACAGCCTGCTGAACAACTGCATTTCCTTGGTGGCTCTTGGTTACTCCTGATGGTGTTTTTTGAGTTCCATTCGATCTGGATCTCAGACGGATTGATAATTTTCCAACCATAGTGGGTGAAGTTACTTATATGTGGACTGTCTGTCTGGTGGCAACTAAAACCTAATTTACTCGCTTTAGGTGTAAACGTAGGGAGTCTATTCTTGGGAGTTTTGCTCCATGCATTTTTGTTACTGTACTAGCATGAAATGTTACATGACAGATGAAGTCATGCCATTGATCATCTGTTTTGATTGATTTTGATGTTTCCATGCCAACCCATGTGAGAAATTGTTGTGCCTCCTCTGTGTCAGGGAATTTCGTCAATAACCTGTGTATGTTGCCCACTGTTTTTTGACGAAAGAAATCTCTATGCTTTGAAAAATACACTGCTGTGATCAATCGATTCCATGCTTGCTCACAGACCCCAGAGAACACTCCATCCTTGATCAGCACAATTGATGATGGAGATTGTGAACAAATGAATGAGACATTGTTGATGAAGGTGTCTAAAAACTTGAGCTTTGTGCAGCCATAAAAACTACTTGTGTAGTCAACACCCACTCAGAACATACAGTGCTTCCATTGAACAGGCTGGGTGTCTAACTTGTTAGATTCACTAGTGTTCCAATGTCAGTGTACTCTTGAGATTCACTGCGTTGAATGTACACAGGGAAAATGCGCATCAAAGACGGTCGCGTCTTTCAGCCGTATTTGTGGCAAATACGGTAAAAAGACGGCCAGTCTCACGGTACCGTGAAAGTCCGTAATGAGACTATTATTGACGGACTTCATAGACGGGCTCTGTCTGTATTTCCGTAAGACACCGTCTGTGTACGTCTTTTTTTCTGCCTACTACCGTGGTTAAGCCGTCTTTTTCCAACGGAGAGTCCGTCTTTGTAGCGAGGACGGCTACCATGTTCTTTGCCGTGATTTTGCTCATTTATTATGCTTACGTGATCAATTGCAAATAAACTTTGAATTTTACAAAAAATGAAACATGAACGCAAGAAACAAGAAAAAAAGGCTACAGTAGAGTTTGAAAGTTACGGGTTAGCTTCAAATCTTTGTACTTCTCTGGTGATAAAGGGGAGCTGTAGAAGGTAAAGTAGTAAAGAATTATAATCACATCAGTAAATAACTGTTAGATAAGATAGTTGTTGAGATATTCACCTGGCATTGTATCTTGTTGTACTGTCACAAACCAAGTTGTCCTGCTGTTTGCACAACTCTGTCCACCTACTAAAACCTGAAAGAAAGTTTTATTTTAACTAGTTATTTACAAACTGAACAGTTTTATACCTCAGTAACATATATGCAGGACATGTACAGCTCAGCCATCTCCATGGAACAGCAGCATCTGCACACAAACTGAAGGGACTGTTGTTCAAAATAATTTACCCTTACCTGCATAGGGACTTGAGTGGGTCTTGTGCTGTCTGGATGTTGTGTGTTTTATCAGGTACCCCGAGACTGTGTGTGTATGTGTGTGTGTGTGTGTGCATGTGTATGTGTGCGAGAGAGAGAGGGATTGAGTGAAGCTTTGAGCCGAGTGGGTCTTGTGCTGTCTGGATGTTGCAAGCGTCCATCGTCAGCAGCCTGTCAAGATATTGTGTCTTTTGTCAGGTACCCCGAGACTGTGAGTGTGTGTGTGTGTGTGTGAGAGAGAGAGAGAGAGAGAGAGAGAGAGAAAAAGAGAGATTGAGTAAAACTTTAAGTCAAGTGGGTCTTGTGCTGTCTCAATGTTGCGTCATTCATCAGGTACCCCAAGACTGTGTGTGTGTGTGTGTGTGTCTGAGTGAGAGAGAAATAGCAAGCCATTGTTCTTCTCTTTCTGCCACTGCGAGTTGTACCTGCTATATACCGTAATGGTCATAATATATCAGCATACCAATGGAAATAAACTTACCTTTGTTATTGATTTGGACAGTCTTGTTGCTACCTATAGGAAGTATAATTTGTACATTTTTGATGTAAACAAAAACAATTAATTACCACTTTGATTCCACGATGTGAGATTAGCTATTATCCCAGATTGTGGACCATTGTTGTTTGACTGTATGCATGTACAGTATACTATAGCTACATGTAGCAAATTTAATTTAGATACCACTCATTTATCTTTGTTGCTTCATCCATTGCTACCTCAGTATAAAGAAGAAAACAACTGCAACATCAACATCAAACTCTAAACCACTGGAAATACACAGGCTGCTGATGATGGATGCACCATCCAGACAGCACAAGACCCATGCACTGGACCAAAAGTAGAATTTCATGCTACATGATCACTAATCAGTGGACATCTCAGCTCACAGCTTACTTTCCTTTCTGTCTGACAGATGAACTTTCATGCAACATGTCCTGTACAGGATGGAGCTAAATCCCAGGTAGCCAACATGCAGGGTACACATGAAATGTCTTCTAGTTGTCAAAACAAAGATAGATGAATGACAAATCAAACATTAAATACATGATCAATGCAGGAAATGTTAAGTAGACACTTCAGATTAATACAGGAAATGTCACAAAGCAATAATCAAAAGTTACATTATGTCAAATTGCAATTGTTTAGCATAAAGCCCAGCTAGGTACACCAACTGGAGGCACACGATTAGAAGGTATTGAGCTCTGCATACGAACTTTCGTCTGCCTCTTTGCTTGAGCTGATTTTCCAGCAGTGAACTCATCATCCAAATCAATGAAGAAATCTTTCACTATTTTGGCTCTCCAGGGTAAAGGCTTCACTTGATTCTCATTCTCCACTCTCTTCACTAGACATCATATCAGTGATTAGAACCTTCATCCACTTCTCCTTGTCTTCTGGCTTATATTTTCTTTTTTGGAAGGTTGTAACACGCTTTCAAAGTTTCTGTACAAAAAGGAATTCATGTTCATTTATTATATTTCCAAAGCCCAACATATGAACATACAATGTATCAGACCGAAAATGAGACATCCCACAGTTGCACACACACACACACGCACACACACACGCACATACGCACACACGCATACACATGCACACACACAGGGAGAGAGAAAAAGAGGGATCATACCTATCAGACTGAATTCACACATTTCCGAAGCCCAACATAACATATCAGACTGAAAATGCATGATCCTAAGTCCAACAAGCACAAATACACACACACACACACACACCTATCAGACTGAATTCACACATTTCCAAAGCCCAACATAACATATCAGACTGAAAATGCATGATCCTAAGTCCAACAAGCACAATTACACACACACACCTATCAAACTGAATTCACACATTTCTGAAGCCCAACATAACATATCAGACTGAAAATACATGATCAACACAATTATAACATGCATCCTTACTCGAATAGTTTGTTCACGTTGCCTCCGGCACTTCTTCCGTTCATCTGACTTCCCCCTCCTGCTAAGTGACTTTTCTTGCGACAAAGTTTTGTAATAAGTATATGCAGATTCTAGTACAAAGAACAATTACTCAGGTTGGTTAAGGATTGCCAAGCGCTTCCAGCTCATTATAGTGCGCGCGGCGCCTATTGCATGTATTTAGCTTGTAATGGTACAAGCAAGCTACAATGAATATCATTAATAATTAGTAGATAAAGATCGTCAGTACTAAACGCAGTATTAGGTGGGTGTGGCGCTAGAACTTGGCCTCATGGCGAGTTGAGAAAGAGAGCTCTTGTGAATAAAGGATTTTCCGGTACAGAAAGACACTAGCGCAGAGAGTCAAACAAAGCTTAAAGTGATGCTAGAAGACTATACTAAAAGGTTCTAGCTGGTTTTTCCGAAAATTGTAGACCAAAGCGCGATGGTGAATGGCAATGTTATGGTGAGTACGAGAAATTGACTCTAAAATTCATTATTTTTTTCTACATTTTAGCGCTATGACACAAAAACCAGCGAGGGATGTTTAGTTCAGACTATTAGCTAACTAACAAGCGCTATGCCAAACTCTGAACTAGGCTTCTTCTGTACCGGATTTTTAATTTTGTGTCTATGAATATCAATCAGCTAACCGTAATTTTATTCATGATAATGGTTACCATGGCAACTAATTGTGAATCCCTATAAAGTACATAGATCAAAGAATCCTAAACTACTATTGAAATAAGCTCTAAGTGAAGCACTGACTGTATATCAGCCATCATATTCAGAGCTTTTTCAATTGCTTGATTTTCCAGCTAAGGCCTGATTGTCCTTAACTGACCTGAGTATTATACGTGATACTAAAATAATGTAATTGACTTACCCCGTATATCACAGGCCTGAAATTTTGGGTTGAGAGCTTGCACTTCAGCAATTAGCAGTTGCTTGATTGCAATCACTTCTCCAGGTGTACCTGTAAATCATTAAGGTATACAAATGATTATACATTGATCTACATCAAACCTTTCACACTCACGTTTCACCAATAGAAAATCCATCAAACTCTTTAGATTCATCTATAAGTGTTACATCTTTCTCGTTTCTGACTGCAAGCAAAACTTAATTTTAAACACAAAAGCCAATATTAAGATTTTATACCCTAACAAAAGGTGGAACATCTCTTTTTTTTTTGAGCAAGAATCACTTGATGATGGAGTTGAGATGCGTCTCCTGATCTGCTTTCTTCCTCTGTTCCTTCTACCCGTTTAACTAGCTGATGGAGCAAATTTTGGACATCACTTAAAACCCTGGCTGTTGCATCACCTATAGATAATTACAAAATTAAATCAATAGCAACAGAAAACAAACACACCTAAACTTGTATCAGAGTGATCTGGAGTTGTATGATGAGAAGATGAATGACCAGTATCTTCTTGACTAGGGGTTGTATGATGAGAAGATGAACGACCAGTATCTTGTCAACTAGGGGTTGTATGATGAGAAGATGAACGACTAGTATCTTCTCGACTAGGGATTGTACGATGAGAAGAACGACCAGTATCTTCTCGACTAGGGGTTGTATGATGAGAAGATGAACGACCAGTATCTTCTTGACTAGGGATTGTACGATGAGAAGAAGAACCACCAGTATCTTCTCGACTAGGGATTGTATGATGAGAAGAACGACCAGTATCTTCTTGACTAGGGGTTGTATGATGAGAAGATGAACGACCAGTATCTTCTCGACTAGGGGTTGTATGATGAGAAGATGAACGACCAGTATCTTCTCGACTAGGGTTTGAATGATGAGAAGATGAAGAATGACCAGCAGTTTCTTGGCCAGATGTTAAATGATGAGAAGATGCGGAACGACCAGCAGTTTTTCGACCGAAAGTTGAATGATGAGATGAATGGCTAGTAGTGGCTGAGTAAGGGGGATAGGAGTGACGGGTTTCTCTTGAACAATTCCCCATCGGATATATGGACGGAGCTACAAATAGAATGGCATAGTCAACAAATGTAATCAATAAACCCGAGCCCTCATGCGTATAATTCTCAAAATATGCATAATATAATCAGTGATTTACAAGAATCATCAGAGACACTAGTACCCGTACTTCTAGATTTCTTGTGGTCATCCTAGAGATGCATTGCGTTTTTTGGTTTTTTGATTAACCCTAAGCAACTGATTAAGATCCTCGTCAGAAAACCTACTTTCGGAAAACCTTTCTTCGTGCTCAACATCGCTCTCCATATTATTTTCTTCTCAAACGATCGAACGCCAAAAGGAAATTGTACAAAAGAGCGCCAACTTTGCTTAGTCACGTGCATTTTTTGCCCAATCAGATTTAAGGTGTGTACAGTGAGTTCTATTTAGAGTATAAACTCAAGCTCAGAAGAACACCACTATGGAATTTCAACCCAATAATCGCCGTATTCTATCTATTATATATTTTACACCGGTTCTCGTCTGATCACTGAAGTTAAGCAGTGTCGGGCCTGCTCAGTACTTGGATGGGTGACCGCCTAGGAACAGCAGGTGTTGTAGGCTATTAACAGAAGAATTTGTCCACATTGTGATAGGAATGTCTCATTCAAAAGTCACAAACGGTTGTTCTACGACTCCTCTCGGCAAGAATGGCTCCACACATCTGGATCATCAAATTCAGAGTCTACTACGAAGAGTCTAAATGATGAAGCTCCACCTACATCATTTGGTGAAGTCAACTACTCAGATGCAGACAGTGAAACAGCTCCAAGTCTCAGCTATTCTGGGCATGAGCATTCCATGCACGGTAAGGCACGGTCTTGCAGTTATGACATAGTATTATTACACTGAGCAAGGGGTGGTCATGACAATACCTGCACACCCATGATCAGGATCAAAATTTGATCTGTCCCAATTTTTAGGCCTTGACCCTTGATTACACCATTTTTGAAGGTTTTGATCGTAACTTTTGACCCAACTAAAATGTGCTGGCTGGACCTTTGACCATTACAAACAACATGAACTTGACCCCTTGATGGGGCAAATTTTTGTTGCTTGAGCCCTTGATACCGGTCATGAGTACAGCGTGTATGGTCACACCACACCTTGCTGAGTCAAGTTTATAAAATGATTTTTACTAAAATTTATATATAACTATGGCAGAAATGAATGTTGAAGAAGATGAACCTGTTACTACATGGGAGGAAGGTAAGTCACCTTGTAGCTATTGCACTACTAACGTTATTACGGACTCATGCAATGGCAGGAGTGTAATAATATTGTGTTTCACAAGTGTATAGCATTATATATTTGTAGCCTTGTTCCCAGGCTCTTCCCTCGCGAATATTTCCTACGAAAATAAAGGAGGGAGAGAGCCTGGTATCAAATATCACGTGCGTGACGTAGTCAATTTTGAATATGCATCAGTATGCGGTCGAAGTTTTCCTGGGAGTTACCGCGAGCAGGACAGAATGGACAAAAACGCTTGAAAAAACTGTTGTACGCTTGTTGTAAGCCTCTTCAGCTAGCGAAGACCAAAGAATAAACCTTCTGCTCAATATTTGTGATGGTCAGTTTGTCTGCATGTCTTTTTGAGGGCTGACAAAAGAATGAACTAAAAGAGCTGATTACGAGAGGCTAATATTTATCTGAAGTTGAATTGACAATCATTAGAGGCTACTAAGTGTCCTTGGTCTTCTTTAATCTCATCTTCATCTTCTCTCAGTGTTCTTACACTGGCAAAACTGATGCTGAAGCCCTGGACTTGGTCACGTGAATGTCTTGTTGCGGTCTTCTCAGTGTAGTTAAGGCATGTCCTTAGTGTGGGTATTGATTGTTTCCCTCAACAAATGTGTAAGATTTGGAAGCTACTAAAGACATCAGTGGAGGTTAGCTAGCAATATAAACTGTTATGACTATTACTTCAACATTTGTTAAATATTTTAAACCGGAAGTGGTCACCTCACCACACCCCCTTTTCAATTAAATGAATATTTAATGAGATCACTATTTGTCTTGTATTTTGACTGCTCCCACTTCATTGTTTAATGAAACCCAGTAAATTTTTATACCAAGATGCTCTATTCTATGTGAGGCAATATAGTATAACTGGAAAATGTGCATTAATCTAAGTACTAGTAGCTTATAGGCAATTGTAGCACAAAAAATACATGATTTTTTGGTACAATATTTGTTTATAGGCTATACTCACCTTCATCCCTGTATGGAGTACCAATTTTCCAGTTAGTACTAGTAACTTCATGCACTAAAGAATTTATTTAATCAATAAAAAGCTAACCTCCAATTGAAAGAACACGCCGGAGTGAGGCATCTTTGTTGGCAACTATGCCTGTATTTAACCGCACGCGTATTCAACGGTCGCGTAATTTGCGATTTTTCGCATTTA
>CAXIPT010000034.1:134248-176404 GCA_964030475.1 Tethya wilhelma
CTTACTAGCAGTTCTAAGTCTGACTTGATATTTTAGTAGCGTAGTCCCTTACCTATTCGTATATAAAGTTTAAAGTTCAGGGCTAATTGCTTAGCTTGCAAAATAGTGCATAGTGCAGCCTTGACGCCATTTTGCGTCAACCGCGGTTTGAAACACCCACGTGGATGACGTGATTTAGCGTCAACCGCAGGTAATCGGTTAAGTCTACCGTGGGGCATTGGGATAGGTCTAGAACAGTCCACATGTACCAGTGCTATACAGTGTAATCCTAACTGACCAACTTGTTCAAGTGTACCGTGGGACATGTTATATAGTGTAATCCCAACTGTCTGTCATGTCTAATGGGATATTGGTAACAGAGTCCGCTGCTATAGTGGAGACCCAACTGTCTGTCCTGTAAGTGTACTATAAGACATATTGGGACAGTCCACTTGTACCAACTGTCCCTCCTGTCTATGCAAGCGTACCGGGAAAGGTCTGGGACAGTCCACATGTACCAGTGCTATACTGCATCCTGTCCTAGTATACCACGGGACATTGGGACTGGTCTAGGACAGTCTACATTTGTACCAGTGCTATACAGTGTAATCCCAACTGTACTTCCTGTCCAAGTATACCATGGGACATTGGGACAGGTCTAGGACAGTCCACGTGTACCAGTACTATACAGTGTAATCCCAACTGTCCTTCCTGTCCAAGTATACCATGGGACATTGGGACAGGTCCAGCTAGGACAGTCCACGTGTATCAGTACTATACAGTGTAATCCTAACTGTCTCACCTCTCAAGAGCATTAAGGACCGGGACCAGCAATTTTTGAGTGATAATTTATGCTAAACTAAAGGCTCATATCTCTAAAGCTACAGTACCCATTTACACCAAACCTTTTTTCTAATGGAGGGTGCCCCCTACTAATAACATGACGTCATACCAGCCCCGCCCACCATATTTACATGTAGAGATACCTCGAACAGCAAAATTGGGTTGATGGCCGAAGTAAAGTAGTATCTTAATTAGCATATTCATAACTAGCAAATGAATATATGGATTAATAAAGGTAATAATAGTGCTTCGTAAAATCCATATATTACAAGTAAAAAAAAAACATTGGAAAAGTAATGAGACACAGGAATGGCTAAATCGTAAAAAGAATGCAAACAAGATGAAATCCATGGCTGTTAGAGTGTGTGCAGAATTCTTCCTGTATGGGCTGCATTTATTAATCTCCTTAATGAGTCTCTCATTTTGCCCACAGGAAGAATTCCTTACACACTCTAATGGCCATGGATTTCATCTTGTTTGCATTCTTTTTACGATTTAGCCATTCCTGTGTCTCATTACATTTCCAATGTTTTTTTTTTACTTGTTTGTTCTCATTTTTCCATAATTTTANTCAGTTTTTGCAGAGTTATTCACGTGAATATTTGTATTGCGCTAATGGGCCATCCGTGCCATTCCTGTGTACCCAGTACTACCGTACTGGGAATAAGCGTGCGTTATTTGAAATATGGAATTTAATTTCATAATTCAGAAGTGTTTCCAATGCGTAGCATAGAAGTGCCTGTATCTAGTCGCTAGTATTGCCTTGAGCCTAGCGCTCTTTATAGAAAGTTGTGCAAGAGTCTAAAGATTGCGTTGAGTGAAGTGAAGCAAAGTTTAAAGCAACTACACGAGAGAGGGTGTCTTTATTCAGCGGAATAACCTACTGGAATGGAACGGTGGAATGGAATGAATGGAATTGATGACCTTTAGCAGAGAAATAAATTTTGTAATAATTATTATAGCAAAGAATGATTACATTACATGTCATTGATGATTACATTACATTACATACAACAATTATTATCATTGAATTGTGAGAAAGTTAGCTCAAGCGTCCAGGCATGTTCATCTTGATATACTGGGTATGTGGAGGAAGCAGCTGAACAAGGATTGATGGTTAGATCTCGAGCTTGGCTGGATTGAAATTAGGACACTTTGAATGGATACAAGGAATATTGACATGATAATATACATTTCCAAAACGCTTTTGGACAGTAGAATGACCTATAGGCATAAACTCTTGCCACTCTTGATGGCGAACACATAGATCATATGGGATCTCTGCTGGCTTTACAAATTTCTGCTTGCAACCTCGGCAGACACTAATATTCCCAGATATGAAACAAAGAGTAAATGGCTGCGAATCAGTTTCTGTTTGTTGGTTGTAATAAGGGATTAGAGGTGGTGGACTCAAGGAATCTGACGACGATAGATAGACTCTGACAAACTTGTTGCGCCACTTGGAAATGTAACACTATTCGATATGTACTCTGTCATTTCACTTTGATAAGTCGATGTACATCCAACTGTGGTAGTTTCATCAGATGAGGGATACGTGCTTTGAGACTGTGGCTCTAGCAATGCAGAAAACGGTACTCTCTCACAACTTTGGGAGGGTCTTTTCTTTTTGGATGGAACATTTTCTCCTTTCCGTCCTCTTCCTTTGGGCATGTTGGTAGTCATCAACTTTGTGAGGTTGGGTTTCCGTTTAGCATGTTTGTACCACTCCACAAACTCCTCCAGATCATCTTGCCTTTCTGCAGCAGCTACACAATGTGAACAAATTGCCAACGCTCTCCAATTTGCACACTCGTTGTCACAGCAGTACTGGCCTGTTTTCTTGACTGTGATCATATGAGGTCGTGACCCAGAAGATTTTACCAGAAAAGCTGTACCTACAACTCCAGGTGCGTCCACAATGTTCTTTCTATCTTGTATGAGCTGTTTGGCTTTATTCCAAATGCCAAACAAAACACGCTTCTCTACAACAACATGGTTAGAAAAATCACTCACATCAACAGATAATTTATATTCAGACTCAGCAGTATTTGACTCGGAGGGAAATAACCTACAAACAACATAGCTACTTCCCCCATCTCTGCGACGCTTTGAGTGTAATGTAGTATTAAACAACACCTTCAAATGAGCTTTTCGTTCAGTGACACTCATCTTTGTAAACCACTCCTCTTCTGTTTTTCTTAGGTAACTGAATTGATCACTTATTTTGTACTTTCCCTTATCAATCACTGCTCATTCCAGTTCATGCTCCTGTTCATCGATTACTCCCATTAGTTTATCAACTAAATCAGGAAGATCACTCTTGCTGTATCCAACTGCATTTTTCAGCACTGCATTTGTGCTTTCGCTTGGATTTGTTGTGAAAGGAAGTGGGGGGGTTCCCTAATCCAGCTTGGATTCTAAGAGATTTTAACATTGCGGACTTGATAGTAGGTACTTTGTATTTCATAAACCAATCTGAAAATGTTTTCATCGTAGAAGCATCATCCCCATACTTTGACCACTTTTGTATAATTGAAGTCACTCCATGGTCAAATTCTGCATCAGTTTCTGCAACAAGCCCATCATGACAAAATATATTCGTTGTTTTGTAAACTCTTCACAGTGAAGCTCCTTCAACTTGTCTTTTACATTTCTGCGCATATGTATCGAGTGTAAAAGGTGATTACTATCGGGAAAAGCTTGACTGAATGCTTGAGACAGTGCTTCTTCACCATCAGTTCCAAATGTTTGAAGGTGAGCGATATCTGGTTGTAACCCAACTAAGGTAGAAGCAAAGAATAGGTATGTTGAATACGTCTTTTGTAATGGATCAATATAGGACCAATCAGGTATAGTCCAACTCCAAAAATGGATGAAAGTTTCCATATAGAATGATCCATTATTGGATGATTGTCTAACCACAACCAATATCATCCATATTTGGATGATTATTATTCAGTTTTTCCTCTATAGTGACTGATGTACCTATTGTCATCCACATTTGGAAGCATTTGACCTTCCACATTTGGAAGTAATAATTAGCATCCAAATCTGGATGATGATGGTGTTCACTTTTTGGATTGATTTACCAGCTGCAATAATCATCCAATGTCGGATGTTTCTGAAGTTCAGTTTTTGGATGTTTTTTACCAGTTATAGTAATCACTCATAGTTGGATGATTATGATCATCACTTTTTGGATTGATTTTACCAGTTAAAGTAATCACCCATAGTTGGATGATTATGATCATCACCAGTTAAAGTAATCACCCATAGTTGGATGATTATGATCATCACTTTTTGGATTGCTTTGTCAGATGTTATATACCTGCACTTTTTGGGTGTTTTTTACCAGTTATAGTAATCATCCAAAGTTGGATGCTTCGGGTGGATACAATAAAAGTCCATTATCGGATGTCTATAATTATTTACAATTATTCACACACACACAAAAAATTTGTGAAGTTAACATGTACATGTAGCTATGGGAGGAATTGTGCATTATGTGGAAAAGTATAATTTAATTACAATGATAGTTTTTCTAAGTTTATTTTAGCTATCTTGTCTAAATTTGTAATCCCAAGAAAGAGTTTCACATGAAACATAAAGTTATCAGGTTTCATGTAAGCTATTTGTCCTTTGATTCGTTGCAACCCAGCATTTGCCTGTTCATTCACTTGTGAATTTATATAACAATTCCACGAGTAGTATACTTGTCAAGAGAGTAACCACTAGAACATCCCACATGACCTCTCCAATGGAACCTGTCTACAAAAAAGCAAGCACTGGACGAAAAGTTACATTTCCTTTACTTTCAAAACTACAGGATTATCATATGACACATAGATCAGCATTTCCTTGCTGTTTCCTATAGCTGACGGATCATATTTTAGGTACATTTTCTGCTGTAGAGGGAACACGATTCTTTCCAAGTCACTGATACATGAACTGTCAAGCGCATTTCCAATATCCAGGGTTACACCAACTGTCTCTTGCTTTTGTCCACAAGGTGATACGGTATGTCGTACATGTACTAGGTGTTGTGCAATTGCGCAATGCGAATTGCGTTATAGACACGCGCACGTGCATATTGCATATTGATCATGTGACTCATGCTCAGTTATCTTAAAAGTGAACTTGGAGTTGCATACCGCCGGAATGCTAACTATAATAGCCTACTGAGTACAAGTTGTTGAAGGCAGCTTGCCTGGGTATTTTGTTGGAGTGTCACTGTGGCCAGAGTCAGAGTGTATAAGGTATAGTTGCCGGTATACACTAAGTACTATGTATAAGCCGTCAGTATGAGTCATACACATTAACGTGTGTGGTGGGGCATGCAAGGCTTTTTAAACAGATATAGCATATATCTAACATGATATAGCTAATTGTGTGTTTCACTTTCAGGATAATGGGGAGAGCTAGTCCAGAGAATAAGCGAAACAAACGACGAAGACAAAAGGTTCGTCGTCGACTTAATATGTCTTCACAATCATCTAGGTCTGCTGATTCACAGCAGCAAACATGTGATGAACATGTTGTCAGTCGTGTTCTACCAGATGAAATTGGTGAAGACACTGATACTATGCATATGAAGCTAGAAGATTTTTGTCAAAAATGGGATGATACCAAATATACAGATAAATATATGTTACAATGTCGGCAGCAGTTGATAAAGAAAGTTGATGAATATCGATCCAAAGTTGAAGCACTGCAATTAGAGAAAGCTCAGTTGGCACTTACTCATCGCAAGGAAATCGAAGAAATTCGTACCTTCTATACAAATATTGCATATGCTACATCCCGAAGTGGGAAAATGGTCAAGAAAGCTATGTCAACAAGTGATGCATGCAAAGAAGTCTTAAAAATGATAGGATACGAACAATTACAGAAGCGTTTAGCTATGGAATCTGACTCGGATTAATCTTAAGATTCTATTGTAAACACGTGCACATAATATTATGTGTACATTATCATTATCCATGCATGTATGTACACTATATGATTGAACTGTGTTTGAAAATTCATTTATAATAATTATAATAAAAATTATTATAATAAATTATTGTTCCAAGATGAATACATGTATCATGGATACACATAATATTATTTATACATGGTTATATGTATTAATTTTAATAACATTTCAAAAATCTATACAAGGACAAACAAACAACACTGTCTCACCCGATTCTAGCTTGTCAACAAGAGAAACAGTTCTTGATTTAATAAACTGAATGGGTAACAAATCATACATACTAATCTCATAGGTGTCACTTTCCCATACTGTGACCGGCTTTCCATATACATCTTTGTCACGATGCGGCTTGTACCAGAAAGCATGAAATAACAAAAAGGTGCAACTGTCGTTTCCAATGGTTACAGTATGCTTAGCAAAGTAATTTATTCTTGCTGGTCGTTCATCACATGATGCGTAAGGAATAGCCATAACCAGTGAAGAAGACGCTGACCTGCTTCCATTAGATCCAAGTATTTTTCCGTTGACAGATACCTGTTGGAATTTGGTGAAGGAACTGGGGACATTTATTTCAGATTGAGATACACCCATGAGTTCAGAATACATGCGTTTCAGGTCACCAACTTCGCTACCAGTGAATATACCAGTTCGAAAATACTTAGGAAGGTCATGTACACGAAGATTAATGCACCATGTTGATATGGATGGTGAAGAATGACTTGGTTCAGGTATTGAGCTCAAGCATTCTGACAGTGTCCCTACAACACGCCTAGGTTTAAATAATGGCTTTAACTCTTGCTGATACTCTTCAGGCATGTGCATTGATAACGGATCAGTATTTTCAATAAATCGCTTCATAAGTTGGATTTCAATAGAACGGTTATTATTCGGCAGATCTTCCAATAAACCGTTGTAACGTTCAAATGAAAAAAGCCAAAACACATGCGATGGTCCATAATCAAAAATGCATTTACACAAGTGAACATGCATATGCATGTTTGGTGTGATCATCTGTTTACCATACAATCGCTCAATTCTTTGACAAAAATGCAATAGTAGTGCATCTGCAAGTTTTACTTGATCGTGAGTAATTTGCTTAGAACAGAGCAGCCTACATGCCAGTACAAAATGGCGCCAACACTCACGATGTTCACCAACCAGGATATCACGTAAAACTAATAATGAAAAATAAACAATCCAATTCTTGTATTGATCTGCGGTGAAAGATGCAAACCCAGATCTTATCTTGTTGGGAATTCTTCCAACGTCAGGTGGACAAACAATTTTGTTTACTTGAAGTTGAATTTCTGCAAACTGTGCTTCAGTGATTTGGCCCTGTCCTATCCAGATGTCTTTCAATATATGCTTACCAGACCCCAAAAACAGATTATGCATGGGATCGATGGCAAGCATTCTTGTTGGATTGAAATACGCTAAACGCAATAGCTCTGTGTATCGATAACCACTGTCTGACTCGAGTTTGGCAACAGCACTCTTTGTTGTACAAGACTGAATCAGGGTAGCAATTCTTCGGTGCTCATCTTGAGTCCTAGTACTCCAATTTTCTCGATCAAAACCAGAATAGTCGATACCATCTGGATCAGAAGGAAAAAACTTTGAACAACGAGAGCATCCTTGGTGTGCAGAATATGAAAGAAAGCCACATAGTTTTCGTCCAGCTGGCAAGTCACATGATGCACACAGTAATGCACACCTCACAAGCTTAGGTGAATCAGCATTATAAATATGTAGTTCTTTACCACTCCAGAATTCATTAAGCTCATTTACCAATGGCTCAAGAAATCCATTGATATTGCTAGGCTCAGAAGGGCCTGGTAGTATACCTACCAATAAGATATTTTCCGGCTTGTTTCTCAGGTTACGTGGAAGGTTCATAATTGTCATGTATATTGCTCCAACTGAATATTGTGAATGTTTAAATGGGCGAAACCAATCCAAGTTGATAGTGAGGCCAAAAGAAAGATGTTCCGATAAGAATGGTTTCCCATCATAAAACTGAAATTCACTCCATATTTTGCCATCATACACATCTCTGTAAACATCTTGTTCCACATTTCTTGATCTCCACTGTTGGCAATCTGTCACAAAGGATGAACGCAGCAACAAAGACTGTAGGGAATTCTGGATACTCAAATAACAGTATGTGAGGTAAGGATAAAGTAGCTTTCTTCCACTACAAAGCTCAACAGTTTTTGGTAAAATTGTATTACAGGGTCCTCGCATTCGTCTTTGTGGATGGTTAGGAAACGGTGCAAATGAACATTTTTTACTGTATGAATTTCTTTCTTTACATTGTTCCAAACGATAGACATTGTCACACTTTCGACACACAACATAACGACAGAATTGCTTCGATCGATTACATAAGTGTCGCATTTTGTATAAGGTTGGAGGGAGACATTTAGCAATAGCCAAACAAGGTGGAGAGATCAGTCCTAATATCCCAAAGAGAACAGAAAAAAACTTCAAGACAAGGGTAGCAGCAGCATCAGAGAGAGAATGTTCTCCTCTTAGATAAGCAACAAACACTACTATCCACTTCACTATAACATCTATACTGTGATTTGACTCTGTAGAAACACAACTGATTTCTGGAGGCTGTGTATCTTCAATATCATTTACGACATCTTCTTCATCAGATTCGTTCCATACTTCAACTGAATTATCTATAATATTATAGTCACAAAGTAGAAATATATTAGCCTCGTTCCCAGGCTCCTCCTACGCGAATATTTCCTTCGAAAATAAGCAAGGAGAGAGCCTGGTATCAAATATCACGTGCGTGACGTATAGGTGGACGCGAGCTCTGTGGTTAAGACCGCAACAAGACATTCACGTGACCAAGTCCAGGGCTTCAGCATCAGTTTTGCCAGTCTAAGAACACTGAGAGAGCTACGAGTGGATAAAGATGAGATTAAAGAAGACCAAGGACACTTAGTAGCCTCTAATGATTGTCAATTCAACTGCAGATAAATATTAGCCTCTCGTATCAGCTCTTTTAGTTCAGAGTTCAGTCTCCATTCTTCTGTCAGCCCTCAAAAAGACACGCAGACAAACTGACGATCGCAAATATTGAGCAGAAGGTATATTTTTTGGTCTTCGCTAGCTGAAGAAGCTTACAACAAGCATACAACAGTTTTTTCAAGCGTTTTTGTCCATTCTGTCCTGCTCGCGGTAACTCCCAGGAAAACTTCGACCGCATACTGATGCATATTCAAAATTGACTACGTCACGCACGTGATATTTGATACCAGGCTCCCACCTTTATTTTCGTAAGAAATATTCGCGAGGGAGGAGCCTGGGAACGAGGCTAGAAATATATAATGCTATACACTTGTGAAACACAATATTATTACACTCCTGCCATTGCATGAGTCTGTAATAACGTTAGTAGTGCAATAGCTACAAGGTGACTTACCTTCCTCCCATGTAGTAACAGGTTCATCTTCTTCAACATTCATTTCTGCTATAGTTATATATAAATTTTAGTATAAATCATTTTATAAACTTGACTCGGCAAGGTGTGGTCTGACCATACACGGTGTACTCATGACCAGTATCAAGGGGTCAAGCAACAAAAATTTGCCCCATCAAGGGTCAAGTTCATGTTGTTTGCAATGGTCAAAGGTCCAGCCAGCACATTTTAGTTGGGTCAAAAGTTACGATCAAAACCTTCGAAAATGGTGTAAGGCCTAAAAATTGGGACAGATCAAATTTTGATCCTGATCATGGGTGTGCAAGTATGGTCATGACCACCCCCTGCTCAGTGTAATAATACTATGTCATAACTGCAAGACCCTGCCTTACCTTGCATGGAATGCTCATGCCCAGAATAGCTGAGACTTGGAGCTGTTTCACTGTCTGCATCTGAGTAGTTGACTTCACCAAATGATGTAGGTGGAGCTTCATCATTTAGACTCTCTGTAGTAGACTCTGAATTTGATGATCCAGATGTGTGGAGCCATTCTTGCCGAGAGGAGTCGTAGAACAACCGTTTGTGACTTTTGAATGTTTTGAATGAGACATTCCTATCACAATGTGGACAAATTCTTCTGTTAATAGATAGGATACGGCGATTACTGGGTTGAAATTCCATAGTGGTGTTCTTCTGAGCTTGAGTTTATACTCTAAATAGAACTCACTGTACACACCTTAAATCTGATTGGGCAAAAAATGCACGTGACTAAGCAAAGTTGGCGCTCTTTTGTACAATTTCCTTTTGGCGTTCGATCGTTTGAGAAGAAAATAATATGGAGAGCGATGTTGAGCACGAAGAAAGGTTTTCCGAAAGTGAACTTAGTAGTTTTTCTGACGAGGATCTTAATCAGTTGCTTAGGGTTAATCAAAAAACAAAAAAACGCAATGCATCTCTAGCGTTCTCTCCCCTAAAGGATGACCACAAGAAATCTAGAAGTACGGGTACTAGTGTCTCTGATGATTCTCGTAAGTCACTGATTATATTATGCATATTTTGAGAATTATACGCATGAGGGCTCGGGTTTATTGATTACATTTGTTGACTATGCCATTCTATTTGTAGCTCCGTCCATATATCCGATGGGGAATTGTTCAAGAGGAACCCGTCACTCCTATCCCCCCTACTCAGCCACTACTGGCCATTCATCTCATCATTCAACTCTCAGTCGAAAAACTGCTGGTCGTTCCGCATCTTCTCATCATTCAACATCTGGCCAAGAAACTGCTGGTCGTTCTTCATCTTCTCATCATTCAACCCCTAGTCGAGAAGATACTGGTCGTTCATCTTCTCATCATACAACCCCTAGTCGAGAAGATACTGGTCGTTCTTCTCATCGTACAATCCCTAGTCGAGAAGATACTGGTCGTTCATCTTCTCATCATACAACCCCTAGTCGAGAAGATACTGGTCGTTCTTCTCATCGTACAATCCCTAGTCGAGAAGATACTGGTCGTTCATCTTCTCATCATACAACCCCTAGTCGAGAAGATACTGGTCGTTCTTCTCATCGTACAATCCCTAGTCGAGAAGATACTGGTCGTTCATCTTCTCATCATACAACCCCTAGTCGAGAAGATACTGGTCGTTCTTCTCATCGTACAATCCCTAGNGTGTGTGTGTGCGTGTGTGTGTGTGTGTGTGTGTGTGTGTATTTGTGCCTGTTGGACTTAGGATCATGCATTTTCAGTCTGATATGTTATGTTGGGCTTCGGAAATGTGTGAATTCAGTCTGATAGGTGTGTGTGTGTGTGTGTATTTGTGCTTGTTGGACTTACGATCATGCATTTTCAGTCTGATATGTTATGTTGGGCTAAGGAAATGTGTGAATTCAGTCTGATAGGTGTGTGTGTGTGTGTGTGTGTGTGTGTGTGTTTGTGCTTGTTGGACTTAGGATCATGCATTTTCAGTCTGATATGTTATGTTGGGCTTTGGAAATGTGTGAATTCAGTCTGATAGGTATGATCCCTCTTTTTCTCTCTCCCTGTGTGTGTGCATGTGTATGCGTGTGTGCGTATGTGCGTGTGTGTGTGTGTGTGTGTGTGTGTGCAACTGGGGGATGTCTCATTTTCGGTCTGATACATTGTATGTTCATATGTTGGGCTTTGGAAATATTATAATAAATGAACATGAATTACTTTTTGTACAGAAACTTCGAGAGCGTGTTACAACCTTCCAAAAAAGAAAATATAAGCCAGAAGACAAGGAGAAGTGGATGAAGGTTCTAATCACTGATATGATGTCTAGTGAAGAGAGTGGAGAAGAGGAGAATGAGATCTAGTGAAGCCTTTACCCTGGAGAGCCAAAATAGTGAAAGATTTCTTCATTGATTTGGATGCACTGCTGGAAAATCAGCTCAAGCAAAGAGGCAGACGAAAGTCCGTATGCAGAGCTCAATACCTTCTAATCGTGTGCCTCCAGTTGGTGTACCTAGCTGGGCTTTATGCTAAACAATTGCAATTTGACATAATGTAACTTTTGATTATTGCTTTGTGACATTTCCTGTATTAATCTGAAGTGTCTACTTAACATTTCCTGCATTGATCATGTATCTAATGTTTGATTTGTCATTCATCTATCTTTGTATTGACAACTAGAAGACATTTCATGTGTACCCTGCATGTTGGCTACCTGGGATTTAGCTCTATCCTGTACAGGACATGTTGCATGAAAGTTCATCTGTCAGACAGAAAGGAAAGTAAGCTGTGAGCTGAGATGTCCACTGAGTTTTGGTTAGCAATCATGTAGCATGAAATTCTACTTTTGGTCCAGTGATACCTGGTTGCTCTTCTTAAGAAATGAATCAGGACATTCCCAGTACGGTAGTACTGGGTACACAGGAATGGCACAGATGGCCCATTAGCGCAATACAAATATTCACGCAAATAACTCTACAAAAACTGAGCGCTTAGCACTAATAGGCTTCTAAAGCTACTATTTAGCTCTTTCTCTTTCTAATGAGCCCAAAAACATGGCCTAAAAACATCGCTAAAGTAACAAACACAAATATGTCAAACCTCCAATTTTCTCCATCTTTCTCTTATTCTTCTTCATTACCAGATATCGACGGTCATTTCAATTTTTCTTAAACTCAATTTCGAATAATTAGATCAGATAATTTTGTATTGCTTACCATACGGAAGTAATCTTTGTCTCTCCGTACGCGCTACAGCTGATACTCTAACAAGATTGCCAAGGGCTAAAGTGTAAGACTAATGCTTCGTGATCTTCCCAGGTACTATAAATGGACTGGTCACTGCACGCAGAATTTGCCATTTCAGCATTTATAACACAAGGTCATGCCCCTATTACGTAATTGACATTGCAGAGAATTATAAATTATTTGAACTTTCAACAATAATTTTTAGCCAATCACAAAAAATTTGCCGACTTGCCAGGGTCCATTTCTAAATTTGGAGATGTAATGACACGCTCACACTTATTATTTTCTCGGGTAAGCGTGTCTAGAATTTGCCAATCAGCTTTTAAACATGCAGGAAATTTGGCTGTTTATGAACTATGATGTCATTTGCAATGATGTCATTCAATTAAATTGCTGACTAAGCATTTTCGCCGTTTTGTGCCAAAGTTTGAGTTTTGTCTCTGTGGCTGTCCAAGCCCAATTAGAAGACTGTTTTCATGTTGTTTAAGCTTCTTAGATGCTGCAGAATAAAAACAAGCGCTTAAATTGTGATTTTAGAGAGCTTGGGAATTTAATGAGATTCATGATATTAATTTATGCATGTAGATGAACAACTAATACATAAATGTGGGCGTTTCTTGCAATGTCCTCTATTTGTATTACAATTTCTGGTAATGTCTTCTTTTTCTATCTTGGCTCAACTTTTCTCAGAGACTATTCACTTTTAAGCTGATTCTTGAACGAACGAACTTGGTTTCTTCCGGTACAGTCGCTTTTGCCATTGGTTTTTAGCGCCTCTCATTGAGTAGCTAGATACAAGGCGGAAAGCGCCTCCTCCATATGGCCGCCATTAATTTCTACACTCATGAATAATTCATTAGCTTCTAGAAAATTCGAATTGACAACCTTTTCCACACACAAAAGCGAAGTTGCCTGGAACTATTTTGGTTGCTCTTCTTAAGAGATGAATCAGGACTTTGACATATAGAAAGACAAGTAAATCTTATGATACAGCTCCTGCCTCCAAATGACTGAGATGTGTGTTTCACTTCAGTATCAAGCAGGCTACACACCGTCTTGAACAAGTTGTGACTTCAAGTACCAGCTCAGCAGCCCGCCGCTGGCTCAGTGAGTCTGGCTTGCCAGACTACTAGCTCAGTAGCTAGCTACACACACCAACTCAAATGTAATTTGTAGAAATATGGAAAAATGAGAACAAACAAGTAAAAAAAAACATTGGAAATGTAATGAGACACAGGAATGGCTAAATCGTAAAAAGAACGCAAACAAGCTGTTGAGAGTGTGTAAGGAATTCTTCCTGTGGGCAAAATGAGAGAATCAATAAAGAGATTGTTAAATGCAGCCCATACACAGGAAGAATTCTGCACACACTCCCAACAGCCATTCCATTTTGTTTGCGTTCTTTTTATGATTTAGCCATTCCTGTGTCTCATTACATTTCCAATGTTTTTTTTTACTTGTATGTATAGGGTAACCACTTGTGGAGCTTCAGTAGGTGGGTGGGTCTGATCACGTGCTTGCTTGGGGGCGTGGCTTGCTATTTACAAAAAAAGGTAAGGAAAAAAACGTAGGCATAGGATTAGACAAAGTACTGGGAATTAAGAGTCCAGATTTTATGGGGAGTTAGAGGTTGCATTCAGTGGCGGATCCAGGGGGGGGGTTCACAGGGTTCCACGGAACCCCCTTTCAGCTGAGACCTCGCATTATAATTTAATTGTGCAGATTGGAAAAGGTCAAGATGGAACCCTCCTTTCAACTTAAAAATACTAAAGGCAACCTAAAATCACGCTGAATATCAGTCTTTTGTGAAAAATATAGAGTTCTGTCTCTTCCTTGCCGTTTTTTTCTTCTATTCAGGCTTTTTTGCCAAAATTTTAGCTGCACGAGTGCTAAAGGGGCAGAGCTCTTGCGACCGGAAGTGGGGGTGGCTACGTAAAATTTGGCATTGATTAGTATATGTTCCAAACTAGAGCTCTTAACTCACAAGTATATGCAACAAATGCTTGCACAAAGCCAAAAAATGTGCGAAATTTAGTGCAAAAAATTTAGGCATAATGTGAGTTAAGATCCCAGATTTTATCTTGGAATAGACAAATAAATGTCTTAGCAATGTACCAAGTTTGGCAGAGTAGGCCCTTTTCCAAACCGTTGCATTTTGTTAGCAAAAAGAGCAATTTTTGAGTATTTTTTCAAAAATCTGCAGATTTATGGTTTTGGAGAATAACAGCTTGATACTGTAAACTTGGAGTTTTAAAAATTCAACAGAACAAAATTTTTTGCTTGTTATCAATAAATTTAGTAAATTCATGTGTTACTTTCAGCTTTACAAGGAAGTTAAAAAGTTTTGCTCTTTTCAATTGGAGCACTGTACTTGTTCCCAGTACAGTAGTACTGGGTACACAGGAATGGCACGGATGGCCCATTATTGTAATACAAATATTCACGCGAATAACTCTGCAAAAACTGAGCAATTAGCACTAAAAGGATTCTAAAGCTACTATTTAGCTCTTTCTCTTTCTAATGAGCCCAAAAACATGGCCTAAAAACATCGCTAAAGTAACAAACACAAACATGCCAAACCTCCAATTTTCTCCATCTTCTTCTTCTATCTTGGCTCAACTTTTCTCAGAGACTATTCACTTTTGGAAGCTGATTCTTGAACCAACAAACTTGGTTTCTTCCGGTACAGTCGCTTTTGCCATCGGTTTTTAGCACCTCTCATTGAGTAGCTAGATACAAGGCAAAAAGTGCCTCCTCCATATGGCCGCCATTAATTTCTACACTCATGCATAATTCATTACCTTCTAGAAAGTACGAATTGACGACCCTTTCCACACACAAAAGTGTGTGTTATTTAGAATTAAATGCACTGAAGTTGCCTGGAACTATTTTGTGATACCTGGTTGCTCTTCTTAAGAGATGAATGAGGACTTTGATTTTTCCCAGTACAGTAGTACTGGGTACATAGGAATGGCACGGATGGCCCATTAGAACAATTCAAATATTCACGCTAATAACTCTGCAAAAAATGAGCGCTTGATACTAAAAAGCTTCTAACGCTACTTCTTAGCTTATTCTCTTTCTAACAAGCCCAAAAACATGGCCTAAAAACATCGCTAAACTACCAAACTAAAATATGCCAAACCTCTAATTTTCTCCATCTTCTTCTTCTTCTATCTTGATACGACTTTTCTCAAAAAGCGCTCACTTTCAGAAGCTGATTCTTGAACGAATATACAAGTTTTCTTTGTCTTCAGGTCCTTTTGGCATCGTTTTTTCATGTTCCATTGAGTCACTAGATACAAGGCGAAAAGTGCATTCTCCAATTAATTTCTACACTCATGCATAATTCATAAGCTACTTGAAAATCAAAATAACGACCCTTTTCCAGATAGACAATTGTGCGTTATTTTGAATCCGACTATTAGCTGCCTGCTGAAGATTTCTGGTTGTGATGAATTCTCTGTAACATTTCAGTCTTCAATATTTACGAGGTGAATACTTTGTTACACTTATATGTAGTTGTCACTATAAGAAGATGAGAAAAGCCACTAATTTGTTAGAATCTAAGAAACAGCTCCTGAGCCTCCTGAGATTCTTTCGGCAGTACTTTTATACTGCCGAAAGAATGCTGATAGCAAAATTATATTCCCAGTACGGTAGTACTGGGTACATAGGAATGGCACGGATGCCCCATTAGCGCAATACAAATATTCACGCGAATAACTCTGCAAAAACCATCGCTAAAGTACCAAACTAAACTAGGCCAAACCTCCAATTTTCTCCATCTTCTTCTTCTTCTATGTTGGCAAGAGCTTTCTCAGAGACCACTCACTTTCAGAAGCTGATTCTTGAACTAATAAACTTATTTAATTAACAACATGAGGGACTCAACATGGTCACGGTACTACATGTAGCCCAAATAGGAATGGCACGGATGGCCCATTAGCGCAATTGTGAGATGCTTCACTGAATATCCATGTTGATAGTGTACATGTAACCAACATATCCACACAAACTCAAATGTGATTCATAGAATAATGAAAAAATGAGAATAAATACATTAAGAAGAATTATATGTATAATATAATTAATTATAATTAATAATTATAATTAATAATTATAATTATATTATAATATAATTATACAATGGCACGGATGGCCCATTAGCGCAATGCAAATATTCACACTAATAACTCTGCAAAAAATGAGCGCTTGGCACTATAAGGCTTCTAAAGCTACTTTTTAGCTCATTCTCTTTCTAATGAGCCTAAAAACATGGCCTAAAACCATCGCTAAAGTATTTAACTAAAATATGCCAAACCTCCAATTTTCTCCATCTTCTTCTTCTTACTCTTCTATGTTGGCAAGACTTTTCTTAAAGACTGCTCACTTTCAGAAGCTGATTCTTGAACGAATTTACTTGGTTTCTTTGTCTTCATGTGCTTTTTGCATCGGTTATTCGTCTCTCTAGCTGAGTCGCTAGATACAAGACGAAAAGCGCCTTCTCCGTATGGCAGCCATTCATTTCTATACTCATTAATAATTCATCAGCTATATACTTGGGAAATCAAGTTGACGACCCTTTTCCTGATAGACAAGTGTGCGTTATTTGGAATCCGAATGGCTGCTTTACCTGAAGATTTCTGGTTGTACTGAAGTCTCTGTAACCTTTCAGTCTTCTGTTTTTAGGAGATGAATAGACTATTTTCAGGTTTGTTATGTAGTTGTCATTATAAGATGAGCAAAACAAGTAGATACAGCTCCAGACTCCCACCCGCAGTGAGATGCTTCACTGAATATCCATGCTGATAGTATACATGTAACTAACATATACACACAAACTCAAATGTGATTCATAGAATAAAGAAAAAATGAGAATAAAACAAGTAAAAAAAAACATTGGAAATGTATTAAGACATAGGAATGGCAAATCGTAAAAAGAACGCAAACAAGATGGAATGGCTGTTTGAGTGTGTAAAGAATTATTCCTATGGGCAACATGAGGGATTCAAACATGGAAAGAGAGAACTACATGCAGCCCACACAGGAAGAATTCTGCACACACTCAAACAGCCATTCCATCTTGTTTGCGTTCTTTTTACGATTTGCCATTCCTATGTCTTAATACATTTCCAATGTTTTTTTTTACTTGTAACATATAGAAAGACAAGTAAATCTTATGATACAGCTCCTGCCTCCCAATGACTAAGATGTGTGTTTCACTTCAGTATCAAGCAGGCTACACAACTTGTGACTTCAAGTACCAGCTCAGCAGCCCGCCGCTGGGTTGCCAGACTACTAGCTCAGTTGCTAGCTACCCACACCAATTCAAATGTAATTTGTAGAAATATGGAAAAATGATAACAAACAAGTAAAAAAAACATTGGAAATGTAATGAGATGCAGGAATGGCTAAATCGTAAGAAAAACTAAAACAAGATGGAATGGCTGTTAGAGTGTGTAAGGAATTCTTCCTGTGGGCAAAATGAGAGACTCAATAAGGAGATTGTTAAATGCAGCCCATACAGGAAGAATTCTGCACACACTCTTAACAGCCATTCCATCTTTTTTGCGTTCTTTTTATGATTTAGCCATTCCTGTGTCTCATTACATTTCCAATGTTTTTTTTACTTGTTTGTTCTCATTTTTCTTCACAGGACTGTCACGGTAATACCAGTGTTACTGTGGTATACAGGGATACTCTGACACATAGGTCTATGGGTAAAATAGTGTACACAGGACTGTCCCTGTAATACCAGTGTTAGTTTGGCATACAGGGATACTCTGACACAAAGGTCTATGGGTATAGTGTACACAGGACTGTCACGGTTATACGAGTGTTACTGTGGATACTCTGACATAAGGGTCAATGGGTATAGCGTACACAGGACTGTCCTGTAATACCAGTGTTACTGTGATGTTCTGACCCAAGGATCTATGGGTATATAGTGTACACAGGACTGTCCTGGTAATACCAGTTTTACCATGGCACACAGGGATACTCTGACACTAAGGTTTGAGACCCTTTTGGTAATACCATGTATAGCATATGTGACCGAATTTTGGAAAACCGACCACTTCAAGCAAAACTTTGTTTGCAGTAATCTGCTGTAATTCGCGACGTGCATGCAAAAATATTTTTTTGCACCAAATGGGAGGGGCACACCTTGGCGAGCTGCAGATGTGATTTTAGGGGTGGGGCTGTTTCTATTGCTGAGTTACAAGCGTTTGAATGCAGCCATGGCTAGCTTCTCTCCCGCCTTAGTACATGGGATGTGTTGCCATGTTCATTGATTAATTATTCTGATCAAGTATATGATGCAGCTGCCACTATGCATCTCATTATAATAATGAATATTTAATTTGCAACAAAAAACAATACATTGTTGAAGAACTAAACACTTCTAGCATCTCTTGCAGATGATCAGAAGACAGCCTACAGTGTTGCAGAATTGCTGGGCTAAGCCAGGAGCTTTTTAGGCCATATAAAATAAATTGCTTGTTTCTCATCCACCCATTTTTGAAGCTGAAGGGAGGGAGGAGGTATTTTATTATTATTTTTTCATAATAATACGCAATGTTTGCTTCCATTTTTCAGGCCTGGGTCATGAGTTTTATGAACTTTTGTACAAATAATTATGACATGAACCAGTCAGAAAAAATAATAAAAAAAGTATGAATGCGAGTTTATATTCTGTTGTATGGAAAAATGTTAAAAAGTATAATAATATTATAAATGTGAGTTATTTCTGTTGTCTGGATATCTTTGAAAAAGCTCTTTCCTTCATTTGAACATGTCAAACAAATGGGATAGCTATTTTCCGATTCTTGTAGTTCATCCTCAGTTCCGCAGTGGTAACACAAATGATCATTTCCTGCTGTGTAGTAGGGAATTTCAATAGGAGAATTGCAAGTAAGATTAGCCTTCACATAAACCGAGTTCAAAACAGAAGTGTCCTCTGCTTCAATGTCAGCAAAACAACTTCCACACATGTATTCAAGGTCTTCTGTTAGCTTCTCTAGTTCCTCCCTATGTTCCCTCTTTAGTGAGTGCTTTGAGTAAAGAACTCTCCATTTAGAGCACTCTCCACATTGCAGAACAAGCTTTACATTTTTAGCATACTGGGCGGAAGGAGGGAACGGCATGCCATGGCCTTTTGTTGCAGGTGTACAAAGTGACGGACGATGTTTCTCACTTGTTTGACTACCATATACCTTCTCAAAATCTTTGTATTTGTCACCACTTGGAACAGGGTCTGGAAGATGGTGGATGTTAGAGATGACATCAATAGGAAGTCACCTATTCACCTATTGTACACTCACAACTTACACGAGTAAGCTGAGTTCGGCTCTGTCCGATCATAGGTGTCACAGCTGCGCCTAGACACTCATCTGGTATTGGCAAACTGTCATCTAGTTTACCCGCGCTGAATTCAATATAGACATCAGAGAGAGTGCATCCATCGTCCACACAACAACCATACCATACTTTGATCACTTTCGCGCCACTACGGATTTGAATAATAGCAAATACCATTCTTGAAAAAAGTTCTTTCCAGTTCTTTCTCAAAATCTTTGTGTGGCCACGACGACATCACGTGGCTTTTTGGTTTTAATAACTATTAATAAAGCAATTAAAATTTCCCCGGGACGGGGATTAATAACCGGACGGGCGGGGATGAGAAACAAGCAATTTCTTTTATATGGCCTTATCTGTGCATAATAATGAATGAATGTTGTGTACATTGTGTATTATAAATTTGCAATGAAATCTGTGGGGGGTTAAAAGCTAAGCGCTTATGATTATGGGTAGCTAGAATAGGTATAGATACATGCATCTATTATTGGGCACTTATTTTTGCGCCATTTATAGCCTAGTTATTCTACTTACAGCCCACCCAGTATATTATTCTACTAATAGACTTCCTTATCTAGCTGCTGAATCCTCCTGGAAGGCTCCCTGGTCTTCTGTGTCTTTGAAAAGGCTCCTAAAGTTTTAACTAGCGCTTCAACTAACATATTTTGATACTACATGAAAATTGTACCACAAACATAAATTCATTGTAACACGGATAGTATACGGATTTCGTGTACTCACACTTCGAATGTGTTCGATTACAATTTTAGCAAGTAAAATTGGAATGAACGGTCGTTATATTTGAGCTTACATCTCCAAGTGCCTAGCCGCTTCAAATTTGGAAAATAGCTAGCTGCAATGATGTAGATTACGATGCAATCGCTGGCTCAAAATTCGCAGATTGCTCGAACTGTACATAGACATACTGAGTATCATAGGACAATGCATATGTGCATGGGAGGTTACACGTTGCCATTGCTTAAATCTTAGCAATTGGCTGACCTCTTTTCTCTCAATGGATTGACTTTGCAGTGCATTTAATAAAGCATTCTCTAACACATGCTGAAGACTGATAATTTAGATGCTGAAACAATTCCATTTCAACCAGTCTTGATTGTCCACTAGATGGTTTACCAATTCGAATAATTGCGAAAGGAATTTGCAAAAATTTGCTCTTTGCATTCTCAGATGTGTAAGTAGGAAATGTCGATTTGAATAGCTCAGAAAGGAAACACATGTGTTGTTCTAGAACTGTGTTTGCCATAGTCAAAAAAGTTAAACAAAGGGAGTTCTTTTTGTGTTATTGCATACATAAATGTCTCTATACTTCTATATACTCTATTAAAGACAAATCACTCAGTTTACTCAAGCATATACTTTGATCGATAACAATATTGTCCTTTAATGACTATTTAGATAAATAGATGGGTAATTGACCTCCCTGTACAGGGAGGCATCACATTAAAGACTGGCTCGTATCCAGGCTCCTCCCTCGTGAAGATTTCCTACGAAAATAAGGAGGTAGAGAGCCTGGTATCAAGTATCACGTACGTGACGTAGTCAATTTTGAATATGCATCAGTATGCAGTCAAAGTTTTCCTGGGAGCAGGAAAGAATGGACAAAAAAGCTTGAAAAAACCTGTTGTAAGCTTCTTCAGCTAGCAAAGACCAAAAAACAAACTTTCTGCTCAGTATTTGTGATTGTCAGTTTATCTGAGTGGAGACTGAACTCTGAACTGATACTATTTATCTGCATTTGAATTGACAATCATTAAAGGCTACTAAGTGTCCTTGGTGTTCTTCAATCTCATCTTCATCCACTTGTAGCATTTAACTTGTAGCACGTTGAGTTCAATGATTGCTTTTATTTTGTCGACCTTTACCACATGCACACACACGTGTTCATGCAACAGAATTATTTGAATGAGAGTACGTTTGGGGAAGTTGAATAAGGTGTGACAGTGTTAGTAAAAGTGCTTATGGTTAGACTGGCCATTGTCTAGACCCTGACAAGTAGAACACTAATGACCTACGAAGAGCGCACTCCTCCAGCTCCAGTTGCGGGCGACACTATGTCTCTGTAAATCTGCCACCATTTTTGCCTTCCGACCCAGAGGTGTGGTAGAGACCCAATTTGTTTCTAGGCGAATTACGGCAGAAAAGACCCGTTATGATTACGTCATTGCCTCCCTAGCAGCTACTGAGGTTCGAGATCTCATCCTGAAAACTTCAGAGACAACACCCTACAGAGGAACGTATCAAACGAACAGCCGCATCAGAACAGCGTTGACTTCAACAACTTTTCAATGCCGAGGAGCTGGGAGACCGCAAGCCAACACAGCTGTTGCGCAGGATGAAACAGCTACTGGGTGACTGAGCCAAAGCTACTGACGGTGCTTGAACCTTTCGTACACGTTTACCCTCAAATGTGCGCATGGTGCTAGCATCCTTTAGTGCCACAATAGCCGAGCTAGCGGATAAGATTGTCGAAGTAGCCACACCTACAGTAGCATCTACTGCCAACTCTCCAATGCCACAACTTGTTGAAGAAAAAATAAAACTCCGATCAGAACTCAAACAGCTACACAAACCCTCTCCCGCTAGTCCTGATCTCACTCCAGTTCTCGCCACAGGCAGGATTTTATACTCTATTACTTAATAATATTAAAATATAAGTGTTGAGCAAACGGCTACATCGCTAAAGTCACCAAAACTGCTGCGTAGTCCAGTGAGCTATGTCTATTTAATATTGCTTCCACATACATTGCATTAACGCATCGCGGTACATGTAGCGGTGACGACCTTTGCCTTTTTCTGAGCCTGACCTGCCTGACTGAGATAGGCGGCCCTGAAAATGCATGAGTTTGGAAATTAATGGCTGGAGAAGGCGCTTTTCGCCCAAAAGCAATTGAATAACCATGTTTGTTTGCTCAAGAATCAGCTTCTACAAGTGAATGGTCTTTAAGATATGGATAGAAGAAGAATAAAGAGAAGATTGAGAAAATTGAAGGTTTGACATATTTTAGTTTGTTGCATTAGCGATGGGCTTTTGGGGTCATAGGGCTTTTGGGGTCATTAGAAAGAAAAGAGCTTAATAGTAGCAAAGCATTATAGTGCCAAGCATTCAGTTTTTGCACAGTTATTCGTGTGAATATTTGTTTTGTGCTAATGGGCCATTCGTGCCATTTCTACTGGGAACATAATTTTAAAGTCATTAATATCGTATGCTCTCAAATACCTCACAGATATGCTTCCTGTGCTGCTTCAATTTTACTTTGATAACAGCTTGATCTGGAACTTATTGACAACATATATTTCCCCAAATTTTTCACTAATAGTCAGTGGTTGAAAGTTTGTCCTTCAGGTACAGTCCTTTTTCAAATCTTATAGTTCTTCATTAGGCTATCAAAAAGGACACAAATCTGCTGAAGTCAAGGACTTGAACATGGGCGGATTCATCAGATTCACACACTTCTCCAAAGAGTTCTTTACGAGGCAGAGCAGCAGATTTGCACATGCGCAAATATCCCTACCCTTGAGCAAAATCATGTGACAAATGACAGTAAAGCTTGTAAGTGTCCCCGTATAACCCTTGTAAGGGTAGTAGTCAGAATAGGTACATAATATCAACCAAAACTTTCAGATAATACAAAAAACAAAATAGTTCGAGTCCAGGGAAACTTGTTAATTTCTGATTCCAAATAATGCACACTATTTGTGTGGAAAGGGTAGTTAATTTGAAATTCCCCCAGAAACTTATGAATTATGCATAAGCGTGGCTGCCATATGGAGAAGGCGCCGACTGCTAGTACAAAACCCAATGACAACAGCAACTGAACAGAAAGAAACCAAGTTTGTTCATTCAAGAATCAACTTCTGAAAGTCTATAGTCTGTGAGAAAAGATAGAAAAAGCAATCTGCGCATTTTGAGATAGCGATTGCATTGTAATCTGCGTCATTGCAGCTAGGTATTTTCCAAATTTGAAGGGTTATAATTTTGGAGATATGTGCTCAAATATATCGACCATTCATTCCAATTTTACTCGCAAAATTGTGATCGAATACATTGCTAAGCGCGAGTACACAAACTCCTTATACTATCCATGTTACAACAAATTTGTTTGTTGTTCAATTTTCACGTAGTATCAGAATATGCATAGTTGAAGTGCTAGTTAAAACTTACTTTAGGAGCCTTTTCAAAAGACACAGAAGACAGGGAGCCAGCCTTCTAGGAGGATTCACCAGCAAGGTAAATAATTCAGAATAATATAGCAGGTGGGCTGTAACTAGAGTAACTAGGCTATAAATGGCACAGAAATAAGCGCCCAATATAATATTATATAAAAATAAAACATTACAAATGTAGTGAGACATAGGATTGGCCAAATCGTAAAAACGAAGCAAACAAGATGGAATGGCTGTTCGACTGTGTGCCCTGCATGGGCTACTCTCTTTCCATGTTGAGTCCCTCATGTTGCCCATAGGAATAATTCTTTATAGACTCTAACAGCCATTCCATTTTGTTTGCTTCGTTTGGCCATTACTAGATTTCCAATGTTTTTTTATTACTATATTGTTCTCATTATTTTCATAATTCTATGAATCATATTTACCTTTTCTATCATGGATTATTATATTATGCTATCAGTAAACTGAAATTTACGAGCTTTGATCATCTTATAATGACAACAATTAAAGTAGTTTATTCACCTCCTAAACATTGAAGACAAAAAGGTAACAAGAGACTTCAGCACAACTAGAAATCTTCAGGCATGCAGGTAGTGAACATTTGGATTCCAAATAATGCACACTTGTCTATCTGGAAAAGGACTGCCAACTTGATTTCCAAAGTAGCTAATGAATTATTTATAATGAATGGCTGCCATACGGAGAATGCTTGAATCTAGCGACTCAGCTAGAGAGACGAATAAACGATGCCAAAAAGAACCTGAAGACAAGGAAACCAAGTTTATTCATTCAAAAATCAGCTTCTGAAAGTGAGCGGTCTTTGTCAAAAGTTGTGCCAAGATGGAAGAAGAGGATTTGGAGGTTTGGCATATTTTAGTGTGTCATTCCTATGTACCCAGTACTTCTGTACTATGAATACCTATTCTAACCGTAGAAAATAGTCTAGCTAATATTTACTACCCATAAATCGTAAGCGCACAAATTTCATTGCAAATTAATAATACAAAATGTACACAACATATGCACAAATATATAGCTCCTGGCACAGCCCAGCAATTCTGCAGTACTGTAGGCGGTCTTCGGATCATCTGCAAGAGATTTCTTTCTGGTAGAAGTGTTTAATTCACAAACAATCGATTGTTTTTTGTTGCAAATGAAATATGTATAACTATAATGAAATGCATAGTGGCATCATGTACTTGAACAGAATTATTAATGAACATGGCTAAGCATCCTGTGTACTAACACGAGAGAAGCTAGCTGAGCCATGGCTGCTGACATAGCTGCATTCAAATGCTTATACCTCAGCAATAGAAGCAGCATCTGCAGCTTGCCAAGTTATGCCCCTCCTCTTTGGTGCAATAAATTTTTTTGACACGCATGCTACACTAAAACTGCTAATTACTACAAAAAATATTTTGCTCAAAGTGGTCGGTTTTCCAAAATTTGGTCACAATTGGAGTTTGGAATTTTACTTTAACGGTGGTTTTAGGCCGTGTGTTTGGGCTCATTAGAAGAGCTAAATAGTAGCTTTCTAGTGCCAAGTGCTCAGTTTTTGCAGAGTTATTCGCATTTTGTGCTAATTGGCCATCTGTGCCATTCCTGTGTACCCAGTACTACCCAACCTTAGTGGTGACAATACAGTGACAACACATTTTACTGGTGTATTAGGTAATCTCTTGTTTGGAAAATTTCTGCTGTGGTATCAGTTGATACGTATACAGACCATCTTCTCTACCTCTCTTAACTCTTTAGGGCCGATAAATCCATAGCGTTATACCGTTTATAGCCATAGCGTTCAGAACCTGTCTCCATCTCAGGCTGAGTGTCCTTGTGAATGCTGGTTAGTGCTATTGCTATCTTAATATCAACACATAAAAATCGGGAGATGGGCTGATATTTGTAGGTGTTGTAACCGATTTGAGCTCTGACACAGACCAGAGGCTGTTCGTCATGGAGTCAAAGACATTTGACAACCTGTGCTCAGCACTTACATAGCCTTGTCCTTGTTCAGGACACTGGTGGTTGAATTCAAAGAAACAGAGCCAATGAGTATGTGACGCAACATGATTGGCCGAGTCACGGTGTTATGTCTACCGCTTGGCTTATAGGTTGGTCATGTACTTCGTGCTCAATTTCAGTGCATGAATTCACCATCTCACACTCGAACTTGGTCAAGCTCTCGAGTATTTGGTGGACATTATCTTGTAAATCAGAAGTAAGCGATAAAACTATGTTATTGGTTGACTCGTGACACCAATAGAACGTTTAATGTTGTTTTGTATTGTATAGGTTGGTCCACTCGTTCACATGTGCTGGCATGCTACCCACACAGTATTTAAAATTTGGAAGATTGCCCAAGTTGGGTTGTGTCAGCAAGTGGTACATACGTGAAGGTATTCCCAGTATGGTAGTATTGGGTACATAGGAATGGCACGAATGCCCCATTAGGCCAGACCAAATTAATTTATTGTTGCTTGGATTATTAAAACTGGACCGAGAGGTCGAAAAAAAAAAAAAAAATTAAATGGGTGTAACTGTAAGCCACAATTTAATAATTCCTGCACACGCATACATTCGAGCTCATTCACATTATGACTTTTACTGAATTCAAAGTAATAAGTAGTTATAAAGACAAATGGTATAATACTATATATGTACAAAAATGATATAATAAGTTTAATGTAAACAATTGAAAACAGTTTAATATTCTTCACTTGCTATTAGTTAAGCTTTCGACGCTTTGACATATTATTAGGGGCCCTGCATTTTGCCTCTTTGCCTTTGCTTCTGCAACTATAGCATAGTGGACGTACTGTTGCATACTGTTTTCTAAGTTCACCAATACTCATCATCTAGAAGTTGAGTTGGGTCATTTTGGCCACAATAGAAACAGGCATCAGGAAAATGAACAGTAGTTACAGGGGGAAAAGTTCACTTCCACACACGTACAAATTGTCTTTTCACTCGATTCACTGCATTGTTTTCAATTTTGTTGCAGAGAAAATACAGCGTGGTTTGAGACACTCTCCACAGGTTATGACATCACGCACTCTGCTAGCAACCAACAAGTGTTTAATAGGCTCATCAGATGATTTATCACCAGATACTTGAAGTGATGGCCTGTCTTTTTCAGTTGTGGTCGTTCCATACATATCCTCAAACTTCCTGTATTTACCACTAATATCCAGAACTGGAGATGGAAGGAAGTGAATATTGTCAGGTGCAAGTGATGGAGGATTCAATATTCACATTCCATGGAAGTACATTTCTTTATTTGGAAACAGTAGTGATTTGCTTGACAGTGAACTTTGATGAAGTTTTTTAGCTTTTCATATGACTGTAAATCTTTTGCTCTAAGAGAATCTTTCTTTACAGCACTATCAATAGCGAGAATACGTTCAACTAAAAAATTGTCAACATGAGAATCAGTCTCACCTTGATACGTTCTCAGGTGTATTAAGGACTGGGACCTCGAATTATTGCTGAGTCAGCGAATACAGCGCGTGCCCCGTTAGTAGTCATAGCAACCTGAACACGCCCCGTCACTGATCATGTGATCGTAACGTGACAGTACGACTTTGACTCAGTAGCTTGGAAGTTTTGTACTCCATTTTGTAAAGAAGAAAGAAAACGGGCTTAACGACTGATATGCGACCCAAAAGACGGCAAGCGTCATTGCCAACTAGCGTGTATTGTCAGCTAGTCGCTCTGGTGTGGTAGGATAGCAAGCGCTAAAGACAATGACCATGTCAATCTGTGACAATAAAATAATTGTAAGTAAACTTGAGTATTTTTCTTTTTTTTTGCATTGATAAGTTCGCCAGCCCATAGACATAGTTTAGACAAGGTTGTACATCCATATGTATGCTGGTGGTCCTGCAAGTTTTGATATAAAATTGGGAGGGGTATGTAGGCTGTGTTGCTCTAAGTACAGTTTGGCTGCTATCAACACATGGGGCCTGTGGTGCTCTAGAACAGCTTGGTTGCTATCATCACAGACTACAACCATCACAGAATTTAGTAAAGGAAACTAGTAGAATCGAATTGAACTCAGGCTGAGTCGCAAAAGTTTAATAGGAGGGGAGTGAGACAAGAATTACATGAATGCTGCGGATCGTAGCCATAGAAAATTCTGTATGAACCCTGTTATAGTATTTATGGTCCCTTCAAGTTGTTAATTCATTTGTACATTTATGTTCACATACACAGCTTCATCATGACTGCAGATAAAACAAGCCTTGAAGAAGGAAAGACTTGCACTAGTACTAACCGGCTTTTGTCAAAGCCAACACATTTTCAAAAGATTTCACCTTAACTATGATTTCTGATCGGCACACTTGGCACGCTATGGATCGACTATACATGAAGCACATACAAGTTAAGTTAAAAATCTTATTTTTATGTTTTTAAAGACACCTGGAATCATTTGTTGACTTTGCTGAGTTGCTTCGCCTGAGCTGTTGACTTGGTTATTGAGTCGATCTCAAACTATATTGTCTTGATCCCTAGCTCCATCAAATATTTAATTGTGCCATGGTATATACACTACTATAGTCCTCCATATGTTCTAACTAACTAGTAGCACTGAACTAATGCTACATACATGTAATTTATTATTACCTGCATGACTCTTTGCTGCATGGTATACTTAGTCTAACATCTGATCTCATGCTGGAAGTAATTCTAAAAACTTAGATTAAGGGCTAGCATTACTGTAGCTACATGCACTCTATATGATGTCAATCACACTGATTCTTTTTCCCTCCCTTTTGGTGTGTGTGTGTGTGTGCGTGTGTGTGTGTGTGTGTGTGTGCGTGAGCCATTCCACTTGTTTGCTTTCTTTTTTATGATTTGGCCATTCCTGTGTCCCATTACATTTCAATGTTTTTTATTCTTGTTTACTAATATAATAATAATAATTATGCCTGTTATGTATGTTACATTCTAGTTTGTCATAATAATAGTAAGAAAAGATACCTTATATTAATTTGTGTGCACGCATGCATGTCTTTTTTCAGTTGACTTTGAGTGTTTATAAGTGGCTTAGTGGTTTCTGGGTTTCTGTGAGCAATTCTTTATTATTGAACATTTCTCTCTAGCCTTACTTTTGTTGTTTTTGTGCTTTGCCAGTGTGTTATACAGGCCATAATTATATCTTTGGCTTCAAAGGAGCCCCATGCTGAGCCTCCCGGAGGCCAGACTCCAGAGCCGTTTTAATTGTTTTTGTATAATAATTATAATTCTAAGAGTTATTGTAATAGCTATTCTTAGACTATTATACAAAAATGATTACATGAAAAAATGATCCTTTGATTAAACCACAAGAAAACCTATAATATATCTAACCTAAACCCTAACCTAAACTATAATATTATAATAATCATAGTATTAATAAGGTTAATAATACTATGTATTGGTTAAATTTCAAAGGACTTTACAAATAACAAGCCATTTACCAAAATTGTTCAGTCAATTACTATTACAATGTCATGTATTAAGGCAGGTTGACAATATGATCTGGTGCTATAAATTATATATATTGTGAAATGGTAGTACTATATATACCTAAAAAATGATCCTATACATTATACCGCACTATTATAGATCTATAATTATAGCAGTATAATGATATGATTTGAGATTATGCATGCATGACAATGATTACAGGTATGCTCCATGCAGATTTAAATTTCACTTTATAATCCTGTACAGTATACAGTATGACATTTTATACTGCTGATATAATAGTACATGCATGTATATAGATCCCATTTTGCATGATGATACTTTTGAGCTGCATGAATGCACAAATTTAGAATAGTAACAAAAATATAGACAAAATTATACATGACTGCATAATGTATTATCTCAGTGTACTACGTTACACCAAGAGTATATACTCTTGGTTACACGTTTCATGATTCAGAATCATTGAAAGGTTCATAACATTAACAGTACAAACAACAATAACTATAAATTTTGTACATGGTCCTTCAATTCGATGAATACATCCACACCATTAAAATCACTTCTGCATAAATGATTGAAGTGTTGCTGAATATAGTCCAGTTGTTGCTGATCTAGACCAATGTCAATCTCAGGAACTACAACACCTTCATTATCAATGCTACTGATACCATAAGCATAATCACTGTCTGCTCCATAATCATCACTAACTATCAAGCCATCCAAAATCTCTGATTGATGAGTTGGTGAAGCTGATAGCAGCCCCCTTGTCCACAGCTGTAAAGGTGATAGGCCATTTTCGGTACGTAATGGGTGGTTGTTCCAGGCAGACGCAAATTGAATGAGTTGAGCATTGATTCTTGGAATAAAAACATAGTGCAGGCAGAACAAATCTACATCATCATCAATGCAAAGCACATCGCTATCTTCCATTTCATAGAATAGAGCATAATACAATTGACCTACACAGCGAAATGTGTCACGCCACAGTCGTTCGATACGTTGATTGTGCACGCTACTTCCTGTCAAGTGACTCTTTCGCCCAGTTCCTCTCACAGATATCATGGCTCTTGCTACTTCTATATTTTCTCCTCCTTTGTCTGACCTCACCCTTGAAGGCCATCCACATTCTTCTGCTGCCTTTTTGAACTGCCCTAACACAGTTTCCACTCTGTTGTTATTGGAAGCATGCAAATAAACAACTCTCCTAGAAAACCATCAATTCCTCCATGAATGACAATTTTCCAACGGATCAAGCAATGTAAACCGTCAATATGCCATAAACTATTGCTTGCTGGAACACTATAAACACGACGAGATATTGCTCTAGAATGTCGCTGTTGCATTGCTTCAGGAGATACTCTGTGAAGAGATTCATACACTCTTTTCCTTGTAACAAATATATTCAAACTTCGAAGGTGTCCCCACATCATCACTATTCCATTCTTCGGATTTTTACTAACAAGTGCTTCCACAACACCATCTAGATCAGAGTCGGAAATATCAGAATATGATGAGAAAGCAAGACCAAGTTCAGAAAGGCGTCTCCATAGAGTCGAGCGGGAAACCATAAATACTTCTGCAATATGTTGCCATGAGTAGTGCATTTCTCTAAGAAGTTCAACCTGACATGCATGCATGCATGCATTCATGTGCACATAAAATAGAAAGAGTGTACATATCTTGAATTATGATGACCACGCAGGGACAAGTATTCATGCCCCTTTGTGCATAAACTATATGTGGTCACATACTGATCAGACTCTATACAATGCGTGAGGAGGAACAAAATATAATATCAATAGGCATGATCCCAGACCCCTTAATTTAGTAGTTCACATGCCATTAAAGAGTCACTGATACATACTAGATTTGCTTTTTCACATGCATGTGAGATCATACACACACTCAATGATTGGCAAAAGCATTCAAAAGGTTCTCTATGACATTGTGTGTAACAACATTGTAAATAGTGATTTTCAGTTTGTAACTGGTTTAAAGGCTGTAGAGTGGGCGTATCTCACATGTATCTCTAATAAATTTGTTATTTTTAGCTAGCTACAATAATTGGATAGCTAAGCATTCTTATTAAATTACATTCTTGTTCTTGTTCACCAACCCAGTGTGCAGATTGAAAATATCAAACTTTAATTCTTCCAATTAATGTTTCGAATATTTTCAATCTGCATACTGGGTTGGTGAACAAGCTTACGAATATAATTTAATAATGACTGAATACCCAACCAAAGCTAAGCATTCTCCCCAAAATAATCAACTGAAAGATAATACTTAGGATTACAGTTTAGTTTGTTACTTGGTCATATATCTATGAGAAAAAATTAAGTTAGCTAGAAAGTTACAATTAAATTCACAACATACCATGGGAATGTTTAACAACTTCTTTGGACGTCCAACCACTGAGACTGAGTCTTGGCTGAATCTCAGAAGTCTGCTTGAATAATAATTAGACAGCTCAGTTACACACTGAAACAATTCCATTAATTGTGAGAGTTGATGCTGGCTCGAAGGACCACCACTATGATTGACCACTTCACAAAGTAACTGACCAAGTTCAGATGAACAATAACTCAAATTAAAAGAAAAAAAATCCAGTTCAGCAACATCTTCCGTGTTAGAGACACGTAAGCAATCTGAAATGATAGAGCCTACTCTTGACAAGATAAAATCCATTTCAGTGCTAGTGTCGTCCATAATTTATGGTTTACCCTGATGGTTTACTACTTTGCATAATATCACATGGTTATAGCGTGACTAGACTAAATAATGTGCACGCATACGGGTAATTCACGATGAGCTAAATTCAAACTAGCTCCTCCTCCAGCTGGGGCGGGTGCCTTGCTTCGTGCAATTTGTTATCGCCCCTATTCTAGCACTAGCGCCACTATTTTTAATGCCATTATTATTATTATTATTATTATTATTATTATTTGACTCCACTATTGTTATAGCCCTTATTTTATTTAGCGCCACAATTAACTGCTATGGTGGTACTATTTGTTTAGGGCTGTTGTCATTAATAATTTAGCGCCCCTATTTTTTTCAGCGCACTATTTTTCAGCGCCACTATCTTCAACATTAGCACCCCTATTTCAATATTCAGCGCCACTGTCATCAGCATTAGCGCCCCTATTTCTATATTTAGCGCCACAGTCAACAACAAATTAGCACCAATATTTGGACTTGAATTTTGAAACAAATAGTATGCCATAATACTAGTAATCCTCCAACACTGAATTTGGGAAAGAAATTTCGTTCTCCTGGCATTCGAGCTGCAAAATGTCAAAAACTTTCCCTTTCTCCTCCTATTCTTAGTACAAGCTCAAGTCCTGTACCTTCTACTCCAAGAAGCACTGATGTTACAGGGAGTGATGATGATCTCATACCAGACCGTGAACCAATGACAACTTCTGAAAGTGAATATTTACCTGCTGAGCCTGGTACATCAAGACAAGTAATTAATCCTCCTTCTGATGCGTCCGAGTCTACTGTAATTGTCAACAAGGCATTGTTGGCCCGGATAGAAGTATTGGAGGCAGAGGTTAAACAGTGCCGAGCCTCTTTAGAGAAACGAGAAGCTCCTCACTTTCGTATTGAGCACATAGCCAACAATGATTCGTTAATACACTTCTTCACAGGATTTCCATCTTATGATGTGTTTTTATGTTTTTTTGAGTTTTTGGGACCTTCAGTAAAGTGCCTAAACTACTGGGGAGACAAGGAAAGAGCCAAGAGTAAATGAAAGAAGAAACTTGATCCTATTAATCAGTTGTTCTTGACACTCTATTAGCTACGACAGAATCCTAAAGAAAGGGACTTGGCACACAGGTTTGGCATTTCAGTATCTACCGTATCGAAGTACTTCATCACATGGGTCTGCTTTTTATATAATCATCTCAAAGAAGTAAACTGGATGCCTGATGTTGCTCAAGTAAAATCTACACTTCCATTAGCATTTAAGGAAAGTTATAGCAATACTTACACCATCATTGATGCTTCAGAAATTTTTGTTGAGACTCCAACTGATCTACGGCTACAATCGTCAACTTGGTCAAATTACAAGCAACACAATAGCCGAGGGCCCTAGCTATCCATAGGTCTAGTAGACATGGGATGAAAACGGCTTAGATGAATAATCGCTTAGCCGAGGGCTGGCATACTATTTGGGCTAAGATGAAGACGGTATGCACTAGGGCTGGGGCCAGGGCTAATGATCATAACGTGTTCATTCCTGGGTGGGACTATAGGGCTAGGTCAACTGCAACCGCTTAGATGAAAATAGCTTAGACAAAAAAATGCTTAGATAAAAACAGCTTAGATGAGCAAAACGGCTTAGAGTGAAAAATCGCTTAGATGAAAAACGGCTTAGATGAAAAATCGCTTAGATGGAAATCGCTTAGACAAAAATAAAATCGCTTAGATGACTTTAAAAATCGCTTAGAAGGGGTTAAAAACAGCTTAGATCAAAATTCGGTTACCAAAATCGATTTGAACGTTCAGGGCCACCGTATCAAACAGAACGCTATCTAGCCCGATCGACACCGCTAAACAGTAAAGTGCTTAATATATGCGAGTGAAAATGGGTGGGCTATTACGTAAAATTACGAAAAGTGGGCGTGGCTATCTTAAAATTTTTCGCGCTCTTTGCGCGCACTATTATAAGAAACCCCCTTATGAAAATCTTAGATCCGCCACTGCAAATGACCATGTTGATCTGTGACAATAAAATAATGGTAAGTAAACTTCTTTTTTTTTGCATTGATAAGTTCGCCAGCCCATAGACATAGTTTAGACAAGGTTGAACATTCATATGTATGCTGGTGGTCCTGCAAGTTTTGATATAAAATTGGGAGGGGTATGTAGGCTGTGTTGCTCTAGTACAGTTTGGCTGCTATCAACACATGGGGCCTGTGGTGCTCTAGAACAGCTTGGTTGCTATCATCACAGACTGTACAACCATCGCAGAATTTAGTAAAGGAAGCTAGTAGAATCGAATTGCGGATCGTAGCCATAGAAAATTCTGTATGAACCCTGTTATAGTATTTATGGTCCCTTCAAGTTGTTAATTCATTTGTACATTTATGTTCACATACACAGCTTCATCATGACTGCGTATAAAACAAGCCTTGAAGAAGGAAAGACTTGCACTAGTACTAACCGGCTTTTGTCAAAGCCAACACATTTTCAAAAGATTTCACCTTAACTATGATTTCTGATCGGCACACTTGGCACGCTATGGATCGACTATACATGAAGCACATACAAGTTAAGTTAAAAATCTTATTTTTATGTTTTTAAGACACCTGGAATCATTTGTTGACTTTGCTAAGTTGCTTCGCCTGAGCTGTTGACTTGGTTATTGAGTCGATCTCAAACTATATTGTCTTGATCCCTAGCTCCATCAAATATTTGATTGTGCCATGGTATATGCACTACTATAGTCCTCCATATGTTCTAATTAACTAGTAGCACTAAACTAATGCTACATACATGTAATTTATTATTACCTGCATGACTCTTTGCTGCATGGTATACTTAGTCTAACATCTGATCTCATGCTGGAAGTAATTCTATAAACTTAGATTAAGGGCTAGCATTACTGTAGCTACATGCACTCTATATGATGTTAATCACACTGATTCTTTTTCCCTCCCTTTTGGTGTGTGTGTGTGTGTGTGTGTGTGCGTATGTGTGTGTGCGTGTGTGTGTGTGCGTTTGTGCGTGCGTGTGCGTGTGTGTGCGTGTGTGTGTGTGTGTGTGTGTGTGTGTGTGTGTGAGAGAGAGAGAGAGAGAAAGTCGGGGGGGATATTTGCATGAATATGAGACTACATTCAAGCTTATTTTACACATTGTACACAGATCTTGTCTATATAATGCCCACCATACTTGTAATATAATATTATAATTGAGCTCATTCAATAACACACAATCACATAGAGAAGAAGAAAGACCTGGATGTACCGTACAGTGGGCTATTAACAGAGAATGGAAGGAGTGATGTACACAAAAGGACAAAGCTGTAAGTTATGAATAATTTTGCTAGCTTACAGTAAACTTTTGAAGGAGTCAGCTTATATTGAAAACTTGTCCCATTTTGCACAAATTATCTTGGCATTGTCTAGCTTTTTTCTTAGTTCATTGTATTCAAGAATGTCTTGCTTGGGAAATTTATGGTTTATCTTGTAGTATTCTCTCTCAAATTGTTTGATTTCCTCTCTTGTTTTAGTCTTGGTCTTTGTAAGCTCTTTGTATAGATCAGATAGCAATTTTGAGTACTCTTCCTTTTCTTGCTCTGATGGCAGTTTTCTTTGTGTCTGTTTATGCTTTAGTTTTTGCCTTAGAAAATCAAATTCATTGAGGTTTTGGTTTTGTTCTCCTAAAACTTTTGCCATTAGAATAGCTGCTTTGCTTTGTAGGCAACTTGAAGGACATAACAATGTGCCATCGTCTTCATTCCGTGTACATGTATTGTTTACAGTTAACTGAATAACAGTCTCATCAGTAGTACATTCTTCATTGTTACTCAAAAGTAACGAGAGTCTCTCTTGCTCTCCATCAGGTGAAGTTGCTTGATGCTTTTCTTGATTACTAGCTGATGTTGGTGGTGGTTGCTCATTTAGCATTTCATACTCTTGTTCCGTTAACTCTGGAAACGGGGTTGTGGATGCAGTATCCATCTCTTCATCCTCATTTAAAGTTTCAAAGACTCTTGTACCTTTGTAGTTTCCATCATTATCGTATAGCTAGATGGAGATTGTTGGTAAGGTGACTTTTTCTTCTACAATCCTGTTCCATGTCTTATCAGCTTCCTCCTGTACACATTTTAGATTGCTGTGCTTGAGAGTAGGTCCATTTGGCCGGAAGTTTTCATCCATGTCTGAATCAAAAAATTTGTAGCTTCCATCACTTTTGTCCCACCATACACCTGGACCATACTGCAAAAATGAGCTGATTCTCTCTAAATGTGCTTGCCAACTTGCAAGTCTCTGCTTGACAAATTGTTTGGAAATGATTGATCCTTTGAATCTTGGTAGTTTTGAAGAGACTGATCTAACTATGCTCTCCTGTTTCATTACTGGCACTTCATACTTATCAGCTTCAAGTTTTTTTCGTGCTTGAATACTAATAAGTATTGTTGGCAAGACATTATCTACTTTCCTGTTAGTAGCTCTGAGGCTTATGTGTTTAGCTTGGCTAAACAAGCGTTCTTGACTCTCTGCATTTGAAGAAGCAAGTGACATGATCTGGTATTGTATCGGTGCATGAACAACTAAGTCATGGAGGTAAACTCCAAAAAGATGGCTTCTTGTCTGATGTTGTGGGTTGAGTAAGAGATCCCTACACAGCTCATGATGTAGCCATGTGACATTATAGAGTTTTAGTACCATTTTTGGGCATTGATCTGATTCAGGTAAGTATAGAACTTCCGAGACTCTGACAGTGGTTTCTAGGAGCATGACTACTTGAGAGATTGTAGCACAATCATAAATATGTAGCTTCAGAAGAAGTTTGATCGAAGCAGTTCGCAAAATAGCTCCACTTACCTTATTTTTTGGCAAGGTTGTGTTTAGATTTGTGTGCATTCGTTCTTGAGCAATTCAGGAAGAAGATGAGGGATTTCTTTTAAAAGATTGATCAAGTGACCTTTGAGATCATGTAGGGGCTCACAATCAAGAACCTCATATTCTTCCAAGTTTAATGCTGAGAGTGACTGTGTTGGGTTCATTGAGAGTAGTGTAGGTACTCTCTGCACACCAGCTAGAATCTGTGTAAGCCTGTCTTGTAGTTCTGGCTTCAAGTCACCAGCCTCTACCTTTTCTCCTCTGGCTAGTAATTCCTTCTTTAGCTCAGAAATCTTCAAACTTTCTAATGGCTTAAGAATACCAGGTGACTTACCATACACACCACCTGTAGCAATTTCGGGAGTGAACGCCAAGACAGTTGAAAGGCATGTGAGAGGTCATCCATCATGGCGTCTTTGCATCCATACCCTTCCACATTTGTAGGTACCTCCGATTTGAGTACCACGTTCAAACTGCTGTGCAGGTTTGTCTCCACAGAAGAACCGAAGTGTGTCGTGAATCACAGCTCCATTGCTAGCTATAAGTGGTGATGATAGATCTTCCAGGCACTTAAGCCGACCAGCTATCAGACCTAACTGTTCAACTGGAGATGAGCTACTGGGGGCAATCATATAGATCTCTGGCTCTTCAATAATTGCCTGTATGTTGGGGATATTCTTTCCAAACTTGATTTTGCACTCTTCTTTCGTCAAAAAGACTGCCGGATCATACACAATCCAAATGGCAAACAGGATGTATCCTGTTTGAAGAATGGTTGAATGGTCATGCCAAATGGCAATCGTTCAGCTGTGCTGTATTGTTGTCACCTTTTCTCTCAATTGCTCGAGTGAAGCTTCATGGCTTGTGTTGCAGTGAGCTGAATTCAATAAGGTGATCAGGTCATTTCTCGTCATTGCTTGGAGATCTGATTGTGAAATGAGCCGCATAAATCTCTCCTGTTTTCTCAGAAGGGTGTTCCTCAGTTCTGTCATTTGAATCTTTCGTCTGCATATCTCCACATTCTTCAGCTCGATGTTACCTTCATTGGTGACTACTGTTTTTGTCATTGTGTACGGTGTGCATGGCTCTCCGATGGAAAGCTCTCCAGTTGCAATGAGCTCTTCCTTCTGTTTGCATATCATATCTGCATTTGGTAGACATGATACTGAAATCTCTCCTCCAGATAGTTTGACCTTTTGTTGTCGAACTCTTGGCAATTTGTCTGTAGAATGCTCAAGTTGGAGTGTGTCAATGCCATTCTTTTGTGCTATTTCTTTCAGTACCTGACCTCCATTTTTGTTTGGTATGTTAAGTTCTCGTGCTGTCTTCGACCAATTGATTTTATTATCTGGTTGCAGGTTCCTGAGTGTTTCCAATGCACTATCAACATCAAAGTTGAGGTTTTCCTGACTTGGAATGTGAGATTTTGGACGCTTTGGTGCTGGTGGTGTTTTAAAACTATAGGATAATCGTTTCCTTCTATAACTTGACAGTGACTCGGCTTCTGCTAAATGAATGAGTGTTCCATTTTCTGCGAAATGGGTGTTCACTTCAGCAACTATTTTTCGTTTCTTCTTGCGATCTTCCCTTTTTCTTGCTACTTTAGAACTTTTTGTTGTGAGATTCGACTCTGGTGAAATCTTTGGCAGTGCAAATGTGAAAGAGTGATTGAACTTGGCTTCCCACAAAGGATTAAGTTCTTTGAGCAATGTTTCTCCTAGTTGTTTCTCTTGTTTCCGTCGTTTTTGCGGTGGTGTTGTTTCGAGTTCGGGGAGATTGATCAGTGAAGCTGGAGGGATGTATGTTGGCTTTATTGGGAATGATTTTTGTAAGCTTCCGTTTTTATTGAAGCACTCTCTACAGCACGATAAAGTATGCTTCTTTTTGTCATCATCAGATAAAGCCTTCCATTGGCAAATAGCAAATGTGCTGGTGTACTCTAGTTTAACTGAGCTAGGATTCCATTTTTTTGAAATGCTTTGTTGATATTTTGAGCATGTCGATCAAAACGTGAACAGTTTCCACTGGGCTTCTCGATCAGATCACTAGGCAGTTTGTACGTTGCTATGTCAAATAGCTTTTGGAACTCACGTGATCGCTCATCTCTGTTCACTTCACGTTTTGTGTTTGTGGACTGGGAATCTAGTGTTAACTCACGAATCGCTGTGCGTGCAAACCCACAGTTGATTGTGACGTTCATTTCTGTATGTGAAATATATATTGGATGTTTCTTAAAATTCGCATAATGATTATTATAGTCTATGGATAGATTTGCATATCTTTCTGTCTTATACACACACAGTCACATACTGACACACACACACATACACGCACACACACACACACACACACACACACATATATAGAGGGGGCAACTGGAAGTATTTTGAAGTGATACTGGAAATAGTTGGCTATATGGAAGTAAATGACAACTGTTCATTTTTCCGAATTGCTCTGTACATTTTGGCATACGGAAGTGACTCATTGTACGCAATTGCACCCACTCTATGCACTCACACACACACGCATACGCTCAAACACACATAGTCACACACTGACACACACACATACACTTACATACTCTCTCTCTCTCACACACACACACACACAGACACACGCACAAAGAAATTCAATGTATTCTCCCTCTCAACTTTGCACCTGACTATATAAGAGATAGCTACTTGAAGAGAGTCACTGCTTACACGGTATGATAATCTGACTAGTGTGCATACTCACATAATAAAATTTGTATGCTCTGTATTAATTAACAGTAGCACATGCACACACAACCATACAGTGCACAGTGTCTTACCTTGACTGATTGATGTCAGCCTCGGACTGTCTGAACTTGACTCAGTTCTAAGACGGTGGCAACACTGAATATTTGCACAACTTGCTTCTACAATTGTATTGTGTTGATTTTTGATATTCATTTATTGTGCTACACTATAAAAGTCATGGTTTACCTGCAATATGCAAAGAAGAGTTCTGACTCAGTGTTGCTTCGAGCTAGCTGTTTGAGTTCCCGCTCGATTTGCCAGGTACAGCTGTTATTAATAATCACGTGGTCACAAGTTGATTATGTGCATAATTAGCAAGCGGCCGCATGGAGAACTTCTAAAAACCTTCTTTGTTAAGTGCGGCGAGTTAAACGCATGCCTTGCAGAGTACTTTACTGTTGTAAGAGTAGAGTGTAAGGGCAAAGTTCTGGATCTAATCGTAAGAACTACGAGCAATGAGCAGGAGGTGAGATATTCGCAAATTCCATATTTCTAAAAGTGCTGTTTTTTGAACTTTTGCAATTTTTTTACTAATTAAAAGCGGGCTATGAGTCTACAGGTTGATTTTACTTTTAGTCATGTATGTTAAATAAAATAAGGCAGCTAAAGTTGAGTAACCACTTCATCTTCCTCGCCGCATTTGCATATTTGTTCGAGAAATCTTGATTTTTTATGCATTAATTAAGGCGCGTTAATTAAGGTGGGTGTGGTTTTCTCTCCATCAATTACTGGCTTTATCATTACTTTACCATAAATTGTTATTGTTATATGCAAAACAATAGAACATATTATTCAAGCTGCATTGAAACTGTTTACACATAGACTTGAAATTTATTGGTCCCAGTCCTTAATACACCTGAGTAGCTCTACACAGCCAAAATAAGCATTCATACTGTAGCCCAGTATGTGTAGTGCATGAATCTGTAGTCAACTTTTAGTAGAAAGTTTCTTTTAGAGAGAAAAACACCATAAACCAGCTGTATGTCTAAATTTTAAATTTTACTTGTTCTTTTTTCATCTAGGAAGGCAAGAATCCACCGTGGTTTAGAGTGTCTGAGCGCTCTTTAGCTGGACAGGAACATAAAGTTTAAAGATTGCTAGATGTTTAGAGAAGACAATGGGTAAGTTTTAGGATCATATAAGCTATATATCAATAGCTTTTACTGTAGAGAATTGCCAATTAGCAGTGTCCCAGTGGTACATTTGCTGTGCATGCAGTGTACTTGTTAGCTCTACACTGTCAAAATAAGCATTCATACTGTATCCCAATATGTGTACTGTATGAATCTGTAGTAAACTTTTAGTAGTTTTTATCTCTTAGAGAGAAAAACACCATTGACCAGCTGTATGTTAGCTAGTATAAATTTAAGTTTTACATGTGTTTTTGTCAATCTATGAAGACAAGAGTCCACCGTGGTTTAGAGTGTCTGAATGCTTTTGGGAGACAATCCTGGACAGGAACACACAATATAAAGATGTGGGACTGGAAAAATTTAGTATGTACATGTAAGTGACCAGCCCATATAAGTTTCAATTGATTTGCTAATTACATTCTTTTCCTTAGCAACATATACAACATGTACTGAATAGTGTCTGTATGTTCTAGATGGAATAATGTTCTTACTTAGTTGTTTGCATCCTCGTTTAGGTTTAGATGCCAGATATAAAAACAGTCTGTAGTCGGGTCACCATCATGACACAACCACAGGTTGCATTCACGACAAAACCACCTGGTGTCGGAATGTTTCCTGCTCAGAGAGCAACGCTGACATCTGTGCCGTTTGTATGCAGTAGCCATTTTTGTTGGGAAGTGCTGGAGAGCCAGTGGTCTTGCTGTTGTGGCACCACGACCAGGAAAACGACGAGAGCAGTAGCTGCCCACTAGTTCCTCGGCCAACTGCATCCTGAAATCGAAAACCGTCGAAATTGTTAGAATGCTTGAGGCAGTGTAGTGTTTGTGAAGAACATAACTGTTCGTCACAACAACATCGAGCAAGGAACTAAAAATATACATGTAGAACTTTCGAAACTTGGTTCGACATCGATAGTAGCCTCTCAGCTGATCTCCAATATCAACTCCTCCCATGTAGTCATTGTAGAGCAGTGGGCATGGAATGTTGATTCTACTGCCATCTCGAATTCGTCTCTTCATTGTGGTTACAGCATTGGGGTCACACACGGTTAAAAGAACTCTCACTTGTTTTCTATCCATCCACACAGTTGCTGCAACTTTGCCTCTCTGTAATGTCTTGTGATCACCTCTACAAGGATAAGTTTATATCACACACACACACACACACACACACACACACACACACACACAC
>CAXIPT010000034.1:177617-197284 GCA_964030475.1 Tethya wilhelma
GTGTGTGTGTGTGTGTGTGTGTGTGTGTGTGTGTGTGTGTGTGTGTGTGTGTGTGTGTGTGTGTGTGTGTGTGTGCACTAACTTGTCCATATCCAAGTCATTGTCACTTGAACTATTATCTGTGCTGGAAACAGGACCTGGACGAGAGTTGGTACTGGGACCTGGACCTGGATGAGAGCTGGTGCTTGGACCTGGACGAGAGTTGGTACTGGAACCTGGATCTGGACCTGGACGAGAGCTGGTGCTTGGACCTGGACGAGAGCTGGTAGACCTGGACCTGGACGAGATCTGGTGCTAGGAGCTGAAGGATTTGATGAGTTTAGACCAAAGTGATGGCTGGAGTGATGGCTGTGTGAAAAGGGTTGGATCAGGAGATAAGCTGTGAAATTGGATTGTGTTGTGTGTATTGTATAGCTATCTAAGCCATTGTTAGCTGTTAAATGTTTTATTTCAACTGAACTGGTTCTTTTTGTTGCTTATTATGTAGATGGTAAATGTACTTATTGTGCACATACTCTTCATCCTCTTCATCCAGGTCACTGAATTCATCGTCACTCCCATCTGCCATCGGCATGTAATGATCATTGTCAAATTCTATTGCATAATCTTCCTCCATATTTGATTCTGGGCCATCTTCATTCAGTACTGACTCAAGTACCTCTTCAGCACTGAATGTGGCAGCTCTGTTGGTCATAGTTGCAGTCTATTTTATATTATTTGTACTTGAATTATTGTGTGCATCTATTATGTCAACCATAATTATTGCCAAACTTGTTTGATTTTTTTCATAAAAATTTTAATACATTACCTACTTTTTTGAAGCCTGCAATAGCTTACCTGAGGACTATACAGCAGGGTCAACACTTGTTGGTAAGTACAAACTTCTTTTTTGTGCAGCAGCAAACCCAAACTCGAAGCGCTTGCAGCTGCCGCGAAATCGCGTCAACCGCGTTTCCACGCCATGATATCCGACGCGATATCGCGTCATCCGAAGGTAATCGGTTAAGTCCATAGTTACTCAAAACACTGAGTTCTTATCTCTACCATGAGAAAACTTTTGTTTTTTGCTAACAATATTTTTTACACCAAGAGAATGTTCCATGTGTAGAAAAAAGTAAAATATCACAAAAGTGTTTCTTTCGTGCTGAAAAGTGTTTTCAAGGAAAAATAAAGGTTTTTTGTAAAAAGTGTACTTTATGGTTTTAAAAAATTTTTTAAAAACATAGCCACTCAAAAAAGCTAAGTTCTTTATATCTATCGTGAAAAAACTTTGTTTTTTACTAACAATGTTTTTTACACCTAGAGAATGTTGCATGTGTTTTAAAAAAGTATATCACATAAGTGTATCTTTTGTGCTGAAAAGTATTTTCATAGAAAAATAAATGTTTTTTGTAAAAAGTGTACTTTATGAACTTAGAAAATTTTCTAAGTCCATAGTCACTTAATGTTGTAGCTTGACATTCAACAAGTTAGAAAGTTTTCTGATGCTCTTAAAAATCGTACGACAATATATAGTACAGAATGATGTAATGCATGACATAACCACAACAGGAAACACAGTTTACCACAATACCTTTCCCCTTAAAAAGAAAGGAACAAGCATACACACATAGTAGCTAATATGTCAATTCCTACGAGTCTTTACAACCAAAAAAAAAACAACACAAAAATTAACATACAAGTTCAGTTACCATTTAGGTTCATTAATCTCGCGAGCTTACCGGGTACGCTGAGGGTACCTCTTGACTGACTCTTCAATATCGGAAGTAGTTCCACTTTCAGTAGGAGTGGCTTCGATCTCAGTGTCAGGAACAACTTCCGAATTGGGAGGAGATTCATCCACGCGAATTGATGAAGATTCCACCTCAGCAGGTTCAGATTCCATTTGAACAGTACGTGTACGAAGATGGTCAAAATGACACTTACGGAAATGTCCATCCTCTAGCCCAACCTTGCACATAATGGGACCCACCTGCTCAGATACGACACCTGGAGTCCAACGACCTTTGATTAGGGGATGCTTAACGAAAACACTTTCACCACAACCGAACTGCCTTGACTTAGCACGCTTGTGCTTCTGCTTTAGCTGTTGATCTTCAACTCTTGCAGCAGTATTTGGTTTTAGTAGATCCAAACGAGACCTAGGACGACGATTCATCAGAAGTTCAGCTGGTGAAACAGAGGTAGTGGTCTGTGGTGTCAAACGGTAGGACATCAACGTACGTGCCAATCTGGTGCGAATACTACCTTCCCCGTTCTTCTTCAGACCTTTCTTTATGATCTGAACCGCTCTTTCAGCCAGACCATTGGAAGCAGGATGGTAGGGAGCCGAGGTGAGATGCTTGATCCCATTCATAGCTAGAAATGTCTCAAACTCAGAACTGGTGAAACACGATCCATTATCTGTCACAATAGTCTCTGGTATGCCAAATTGTGCAAATTTTTCTCGGAGTTCTTCTAGCACTGCTGAGCTGGTAGCATTTGGTGTGACTGATGCTTCTATCCATTTGGAGTGACTGTCGATCAATATCAAAATCATTTCCCCCTCGACTGGACCTGCGTAGTCCAGGTGTAGTCGTGCCCAGGGTCGGCTTGGCCATCGCCAAGGTTGCAATGGTACTACTGGAGGAGACGATTGGTGCTGTTGGCATAGCCGGCACTGACGCACTTTGTTCTCCACATCATGGTTGATTCCTGGCCACCAGACATACATCCTGGCCAATGCTTTCATCCGAGAAATACCAGGGTGTCCCTCATGGAGTTGAGTGAGAACCACATCTTGGCACTGTGGTGGCACAATGACTCGGGCAAACATCCATCAAGCACTGATAGTTCAGTTTGTCTTTCAAAGTAGGGTGAGAGCTGCGGTTTAGATTGAATGGACGTAGGCCATCCTTGTAGCACAAACTGCTTGACTGTAGTCAAAACAGGATCTTTTTCAGTAGCCAGTTGAATACATCGAGCAGTCATAGGCGATTCCGATAAATGGGTAGCCAGCAATACCAGTTCAGGTGGCGGTTCTGCAACTGTCTGTTGTTCAACTCGGGGCAACCTAGAAAGAGCATCCGCATTGGAATGTTCTTCTGTCTTTCGGAATTGCAGCTGATACTAAAACATAGAGAGGTAAAGAGACCACCTTTTAATTCGAGCCGAAGCTTGAGTGGACATCGGCTTCTCTCCAATCAAGCCTAGCAGGGGCTTGTGATCTGTAATCAACTTGAAAGGATGGCCAAACAGATACGAATAAAATCGCTTTACTCCAAATACACAGGCTAGGCCTTCCTTTTCAATCTGGGAGTAATTCCGTTCAGCCGAGTTGAGAGTGCGGGAAGCATATCCCACAGGTCGTTCCGATCCATCGGGCATTCGATGGGCACCAATGCCGTATTGAGATGCATCACATGCAAGAAGAAGTGGCAGCTTGGGGTCAAAGTGCACTAAGAGGCTGTCTGAGGTCAATAGGTATTTGGACCTCTGAAACGCTTGTTCCTGTTCCTTAGTCCATTTCCACTTGGTGTTTTGACGAAGTAATGAGTAGAGAGGTGCCAGATGTGACGATAGATTAGGCAGAAATTTTCCATAATAGGTAAGGAGACCTAGATATGCCTTCAACTCAGTGACATTCTGAGGTTGAGGAGCTTCATTGATTGCCTTGACTTTGTTGTGCAGGGGATGGAGACCCTGCGCATCAATCTCATGTCCTAATTAGGACACAGATGGCACTAAGAACTTGCATTTAGCCCGTTTTGCTCTGAGATTAGCCTTTGAGAGGCGGGCAAGAACTTCTTCCAACGACTTCAAATGTTGATCCTCAGTCAATTAGAATGTCGTCAATATAGACTGTGACTCCAGGGATTCCTCTGAGCAACTGTTCCATCACCTTTTGAAAAATCCCTGGAGCTGACGACACTCCATAAGGCAATCATGTGTATTGGTACAAGCCTTTATGAGTGTTTATTACCATATACTTACGAGACTCCATGTCCAGAACGAGCTGCTGGTAAGCCTGGCTTAAGTCCAGCTTTGTGAAGACTTTTCCTTTGCGAACAGATCCTCCACTTTTGGGATCGGGTAACGATTGAGTTTAGATACCGGGTTTACCGTGGTCCGGAAGTCTCCACAAATACGTACTGAAGTCTTGTCACCTTTCAGCACGGCTACGATCGGTGCAGCCCAGTCTGCGTAGTCTATGGGCTCCAGAATGCCCTCAGCTACCAACCGATCCAATTCCTCCGCTACCTTGGCCCTCATTGCATAAGGTAGGGGTCTTGCTTTGGAAAAACAAGGAGCCGCTTCTGGGTCCACTTCGACTCTCGCTTCGTAACCCTTCATAGCGCCGAGTGTCTCATCAAAGACATCCTCATACTTTTCCAGTAACTCTTGCAGCCCTGAGTGCAGGGTACAGTGAATCCTTCCCCAGTTCAATCTGAGCTTGTTCAGCCAATTTCTCCCCAGTAGAGTAGGTCCTAACTTTCTGACCACAATGAGTGGCAACCTTGTGGTTTGCCCTTCATAGTCTATCTGAACATCTGTAGTACCCAACACTTCAATTGGTTCACCTATGTAGGTTTGTGTCTAAGCCCCTCCCTGGCCACAGTTTGTGGTAAGTGTCAATGCACATCAAAGCTCCAGTGTCTAACTCAAATGACACAGGTGTACTATCAAGGCTTAGAGACACAATAATAGGAGGGGTGCACTCACCTCCTCTGTTCTCTTTACCAATAGTCCAAATGTTCTCAGTGGTGGCGTCTTCCTCACCTCCACTGTCCGTCTCTCCTGGCTGCTCTTCCACTTGGTGGACTTTGCGTTTTCCTGGCTTGTGAGTGACGTCTTTCCGAAGGCGACTCTGGCAAACCTTGTCCAGATGCCCCCTTTTGTGGCAATAGTGACACACCTTCTGCAGGTGTCAGCTGTGTGTCCTGGCACTCCACACCTGTAACAGGTAGCAGCCTTCCCTTGTCCTCCAGACGCAGGCTTGCTAGTTACTTTGTTTACTGGTTCCGTTTTGACAATTGGCACCACGGAGGGCTTCTTCATCTCTCTCCAGTCACGGTCAGCCGCCTCGGTCCCCGTAGCAATCTCAAGGGCCTTATCCAGAGTGAGTGCTGACTCAGAGAGTAGTCGTTTCTGAATTGCTGGGTCGTTGATGCCGCAGACTATGCGATCCCTCAGCATCCGACTAAGGCTATCACCGAAATTGCAGTCCTCTGCCAACCACTTGTATTTTGTTGGCCCCATCACAGAGATAAACATAGCTCGTCTCTGATCCTCCTTTGCCTCTCCAGTGATTCCGTTAGCAATGAAAAATTGCTCCAATCTTTCTGTGTATTCGAGCCATCCCTCTGTCTCGGGGTTATACTGTTCGATACTGCCTAACAACGCTGCCATTATTGCTAACAGTCTCGAACTTGCATCCTCGTCGCCAATTTATGTTGTAGCTTGACATTCAACAAGTTAGAAAGTTTTCTGATGCTCTTAAAAATCGTACGACAATATATAGTACAGAATGATGTAATGCATGACACAACCACAACAGGAAACACAGTTTACCACACATAAAAACACTAAGTTCTTTCTCTCTTCCATGAAAAAACTTTGTTTTTTTACTAACAATGTTTTTTACACCAATAAAATGTTCCATCTGTTGAATAAAGTAAAATTTCACAACAGTGTTTCTTTTGTGCTGAAAAGTGTTTTCAATGCAAAATAAACGTTTTTTGCACAAAGTGTACTTTATGGTCTTAAAAAATTTTCTAAGTCAATACTCACTCAAAAAAAAAGTTCATTATCTCTACCATGAGAAAACTTTGTTTTTCACTAGCGATGTTTTTTACACCAAGAGAATGTTCCATTTGTTGAAAAAAGTAAAATTTCACAAAAGTGTTTCTTTTGTGCTGAAAAGTGTTTTCAAGGCAAAATAAACGTTTTTTGCAAAAAGTGCACTTTATGGTCTTAGAAAGTTTTCTAAGTCCTTAGTCAAAAAAATAAACTAAGTTCTTTATATCTACCGTGAAAAAAATCTGTTTTTTACTAACAATGTTTTTTACACCAAGAGAATGTTCCATGTCTAGAAAAAAGAAAAATTTCTCAAAAGTGTTTCTTTTGTGCTGAAAAGTGTTTTCAAGGCAAAATTAACGTTTTTTGGAGAAAGTGTACTTTATGGTTTGAGAAAATTTTTTAAAAACATAATCACTCAAAAAAACTAAGTTCTTTATATCTACCGTAAAAAAACTTTGTTTTTTACTAACAATGTTTTTTACACAAAGAGAATGTTCCATGTGTTGAAAAAAGTAAAATATCACAAAAGTGTTTCTTTTGTGCTGAAAAGTGTTTTCAAAGCAAAATAAACGTTTTTTGCAAAAAGTGTACTTTATCCTCTTAAAAAGCTTTCTAAGTCCTTAGTCACAAAAATAAACTAAGTTCTTTATCTCAACCGTAAAAAAAAAATGTTCTTTAATAACAATGTTTTTTACACCAAGAGAATGTTCCATACGTTGAAAAAAGTAAAATATCACTAAAGTGTTTCTTTCGTGCTGAAGTGTTTTCAAGGAAAAATAAACTTTTTTTGTAAAAAGTGTACTTTATGGTCTTAGAAAATTTTTTAAAAACATAGTCGCTCAAAAAAACTAAGTTCTTTATCTCTAAAGAGAATGTTCCATGTGTTGAAAAAAGTTAAATTTCACAAAAGTGTTTCTTTAGTGCTGAAAAGTGTTTTCAAGGAAAAATAAACGTTTAGTGTACATTATGGTCTTAGAAAATTTTACAAGTCCATAGTCACTCAAAAAAACAAAGTTCTTTATCTCTACAGGGAGAAAACTTTGTTTTTCACTTACAATGTTTCTTACACCATCTCTACCATGAAAAAACTTTGCTTTTTTTTCTAAAAATGTTTTGTACACCAATAAAATGTTTCATCTATTGAAAAAAGTAAAATTTCTCAAAAGTGTTTGTTTTGTGCTGAAAAGTGTTTTCAAGGTAAAATAAACGTATTTTGTAAGAAGTGTACTTTATGGTTTGAGAAAATTTTCTAAAAATATAGTCACTCAAAAAAACTAAGTTTTTTATATCTACCGTGTAAAAACTTTGTTTTTTACTAACAACTCAGGCATGTTAAGGACTGGGCCCACCAAAATATTATTTTCGTCTATTTAGATTTGAATACGATCAATAATTACGTCATTCTCGCAAATTTTAAATATCCCCCACGCGGAGTCAGTAAGAAGTAAAAAGTTGTGAAGAAAGTGTGGAGCGCTAGCGCTTCAAGTCATCATGTCTTCGATAATATCCTGATAGCAAGAAGTATACAAAGAGGTAAGTAACTAATTCGTTTTTAACTAAGAAGTAGCCCTAGCCCTAGCCTTAGCCGCCCGCGACCGTTGTCCGTTCTTTATAGGAGAGCCAAGAAGTGATTTTTAATAAAGTGAGTACACGCTCGCCGCTTTGTAGCTATACTAGCTATAATTTTAAACTGCATGGATGAGTATATACTTAGTAGAGTTTGTCATAGAGTTATCTGGGTATAGCCAAACCCAGCAAAGAGTTTAGAGACTCCAGAATTGTTCTATATAGTCTTATATTTGTCTTTGTTTTGACTGTATGCTATAGCTATTGCCGAACTTGGAACACCTACCCCTGTATCGTCACGGTGGAAGAGTTTCTTGACTGAGATTATACTCAAAACACCACAAGAGCCTTGGAAGCAACAGCATGTAAGTTTTCCATGAATAGAGAAGTCCATTTCTGATCCCTGTGCCGGCAGTAACTAAGACCCCAGTGTTTGACATGACAACTGCATGCTTTATACAGTATATTCCATTACTGAGCCTATATATAGCTAGTAGCTGTGTTTCCAGGCTGTACAGTGATGCCAATGTCATCTGTTTCATTGCCCAAGAACAACTATAGTCTGGCGTAGCCAGCCTCTACACACACACACACACACACACACAAAAGAGTCTGGTCTCAACCCCACCACTCCATGTTGCCCAGGCCTGGAATGCTGGCTTAGTATCACTCCTGTACTAAATTCCTGTGGTTTTGAGCATTCACAAGTTTTTAAGATAGTAGTTTTGTATTGTCACGAATTTCAAGAAATGCCTGATTGAAACAAGCTAAGGTTCTGTGTGACATTCCAGGGGGTCACAGAACTTCTAGGGTTGAAACAAGACCCTTTTCCTTCGTCTGTGTGTGTGTGTGTGTGTGTGTGTGTGTGTAAGGGACTGGCTACGCCAGACTAGAACATACAACTATAAATATTATGTGTATAGCTCGCAGATGTTGTTGTGCATAGTTGCATACTGTATACTGGCGCGTTGTTAAGTGCATCTCGCGTATAGGCGCTTATTCGTTGATAAGTGCTCATTCAACTGTAAGTCTACTGGCTCGTTATTAAGCGCACCGTCAATACCTTATAGGCATAATATACTCTTATTACACTCCCGATCTGCAGCAGCACGTTTTCTTGGTACATTTTGAGCTGATTGTTTTCTGCAGCACAGTGGACGTGGCGATACTTCACCACTTGGATGTGTACTTTGAACTCTTATGATACTTCTAGTTGAAGCCCATTTATGACTCGTTTATAGGCGCTTATTCGCATATAAGCATATACTTTCTTTCTGTGGAAATAATGGCGCATGCGCTTAACAACGCGCCAGTGTGGTAATGGTTAACGCTTTAGGGCCCGGATTATTTATGCATACTTAATTAGAATTTATGAATATTAAATTAGCTTTGTCTTTTGTATGTTTTTGTTCTTGCTATAGCCATAGCTAGCCTCGTAAACCAGTCCCTCCCCGCTATGCTTATTGCTAAGCGCGGGGAGGGCCTGGTCTCCAAAATCACGTGAGTGACGTCACAAAAATTGAACGTGGACGATTTTGCACGCACGTAGAAGCTACACACCTCAAAACCACTTCTCGCCCACGCATTTCAACTTGTATGGAGCGCCAAAAAGCCGCGTACAAGCCCTGTGAAAGTTAGCCATTTTGTTGTGTCGTGTGTCAAAAAAAACAGGCTTCAAAACTGAAATTATACGAGTCTAGTGTCACTTTTGAGTCTATCCATCGAGAATAACACAAGCCTGACCCAATTGGAGTGACTGACAGATAGGTGACTTGACCATGGACTGAGCTTGGCAGGGAATATGGAAATGACTAATGAAAAGGTATTATTTAGATGATTAATATTAAATTTTAGCTAGCTTAGCTAGCTTCCATGATCTCCTGTACCACTGGTCTCGTTGTAATGATGGGTAAAAGTGTGTGTATATGTCATGTCATGGTCAGTTTCAAATGAATAATGTATGTAAAGTCTGGCGCTGAAAATTCGAAAATTTGAAAGTTCAGTGACAGCCCAAGATGGCAAAAGTTTGTAAAAAACAAGATTGTATCCTGGCTAACTCAAGTAGTAGTGTAGTAAAATGTCCAGCAAAGGTTCAGTTGGAAGCATACTTTAAATACCCTACTTTTCGTCCTGGGCAACTTGAGGCTCTGTTACCATTGTTACATGGAAGAGATGTATTTTTGAAGATGGCTACTGGAGGAGGGAAAACATGTATCTTTTTGGGTCCATTGGCAATGAGCAGTACAGCAATAGGTCTTGTCATTAGTCCACTGATTAGTATCATGGAACAGCAGGCAAGTCATTGTCATGCATAATGGTCAAATTTCTTACTCAGTTCATATAAAACTCAATGTATCTTTAGATTCAACAACTTTCAAGCATAGGAATTAAAGCAATACGGGCTACCAATTTTCGGCTATAGCATCTGGAGCATATCGCTTTGGTAAATCTTGCCGACTATCATTTTAAAGGTGTTAATTTTACAAAAATTCTACACTAATAGTGTTTATGTCACCAGAGCTGGTTCAGTGCTCATCGTGGAGAAAAGTTTTAACTAGCCCAGTGTTAAAACAAAGATTGTCTGTAGTTGCCATTGATGAAGCTCACTGTATAGTAGAATGGTTAGTATTTATTAATTTTGATAATTATGTGCACACAAGGTAAAGCATAAAATTTAATTTTAGGGGCCAAGATTTTCGAACAACTTTTGAGAAAATTGGTGGTTTAAGAGCACTACTTCAGGTTCCATTCATTGCTCTAACAGCATCAGCCTCACCATCTGTTGAAGATCACATTAAAGAGTCACTACATCTCTTTTCTCCAGTAGTTGTTTCGTGTGATATCAATAGGCTGAATATTTTTTTCTCAGCTAGTCCTATCAAAAGCCTAAATGTAAGTGTATAAAGAAATGATTCGGAAATAATCTAGTATTAATATTTTATGTTTGGGTTTTCTTAGAGAGATTTTGATGGACTAGCAAAAGTTCTTAGTTCCAAGTCTACTATCCCAAAGACAATTGTTTTCACACATACCAAGGATCGGGCATGTCAAGTGTATAGTTTTCTTTCATCTTCTTCTGCTGACAAATCATTTGTTGGTATGTATCATGCTAGCCTCACACAACCAACAAAAGATTTATTGCAGGAGAAGTTCAAGAATCCTAGTTCTTCGATGCGTTGTTTGGTTGCTACTGTGGCATTTGGAATGGCAGTCTACACGAACGCATCCTTAATTAATTTTCACCCGGAAGTTAAACAAAATGGTGGCCAAGCACATGGAAGTGATGACAACACAGGAGAAACAGCCAGAAAAGAAGTAGCTATAGTTCTTAGAGCTATATTTGTTATAAGAATGTAATTTTTAACAGAAGTACAGAGTCTAAATTGTTTTCAAGTTGAATTTCTACCGTGTAGCGATAAAATGGACCAGACGACTTTGATTTTTTGGGCAGCATGGTGCAAAAGTACTGAGAGCATCCAGACGGATGCTTGTTGTGGGGTGCCCGAGTCATCGTGCCACCACAGTGCCAAGATACAGTTCTCACTCAACTCCATGAGGGACACCCTGGTGTTTCTCGGATGAAAGCATTGGCTAGGATGTATGTCTGGTGGCCGGGAATCAACCATGATGTGGAGACCAAAGTGCGGCAGTGCCAGCTATGCCAACATCACCAATCGTCTCCTCCAGTAGTACCATTGCAACCTTGGCGATGGCCAAGCCGACCCTGGGCACGACTACACCTGGACTATGCAGGTCCAGTCGAAGGGGAAATGATTTTGATATTGATCGACAGTCATTCCAAATGGATAGAAGCATCAGTCACGCTAAATGCTACCAGCTCAGCAGTGCTAGAAGAACTCCGAGAAAAATTTGCACAATTTGGCATACCAGAGACTATTGTGACAGATAATGGATCGTGTTTCACCAGTTCTGAGTTTGAGACATTTCTAGCAATGAATGGGATCAAGCATCTCACCTCAGCTCCCTACCATCCTGCTTCCAATGGTCTGGCTGAAAGAGTGGTTCAGATCATAAAGAAAGGACTGAAGAAGAACCGGGAAGGTAGTATTCACACCAGATTGGCACGTACATTGATGTCACTACCTCTGTTTCACCAGCTGAACTTTTGATGAACCGTCGTCCTAGGTCTCGGTTGGATCTACTAAAACCAAATACTGCTGCAAGAGTTTAAGATCAACAGCTAAAGCAGAAGCAGCAGCACGACAAGCGTGCTAAGTCAAGGCAGTTTGGTTGTGGTAAAAGTGTTTTTGTTAAACATCCCCTAATCAAAGGTCGTTGGACTCCAGGTGTCGTATCTGAGCAGCTGGGTCCCGTTATGTGCAACGTTCGGCTAGAGGATGGACATTTCCGTAAGTGCCATTTTGACCATCTTCGTACACGTACTGTTCAAATGGAATCTGAACCTGCTGAGGTGGAATCTTCATCGATTCGCGTAGATGAATCTCCTCCCAATTCGGAAGTTGTTCGGGACACTGAGATTGAAGCCACTCCTACTGGAAGTGGAACTACTTCCGACATTGAAGAGTCAGTCAAGACTCCAAGGTACCCCGGAAAGCTCGCGAGATTTATGAACCTAAATGGTAGCTGAACTTGTATGTTAATTTTGGTGTTGTGTTTTTTCTTTTTTTGGTTGTAGAGACTCGTAGGAATTGACATGTTAGCTTACTATGTGTGTATACTTTGTTCCTTTCTTTTTAAGGGGAAAGGTATTGTGGTAAACTATGTTTCCTGTTGTGGTTTTGTCATGCATTACATCATTCTGTACTATATATTGTCGTACGATTTTTAAGAGCATCAGAAAAACTTCCTAACTTGTTGAATGTACATGTGGCTCAGAGTTCAAGTGTGGGCAGCTCTATTACAATAAATAGTTGTCTTTTCCATTGAGGAAAAAGTAAGATGAGTCGGTTTCTTACACTATTATTGCGGCACCAATGAAGTATATAATCAGATGGATGACAACCAATTTATGGAATGGTTATATAATAATTTTGTCTGCTATGTCACCAAAGCACTCGGAGAAAAGCCAGCTGCCGTTTTGACAATTTGGTTAGCTCAGATTGTTTGCGAAGTTCTTAATTGCTGTTACTAGTAAAAAAAAAAACATTGGAAATGTAGGAATGGCCAAATTGTAAAAAGAAAGGAAACAAGGTTGGATGTGTGGCTGAGCGTGTGCAGAATTCTTCCTTAATGGGCTACATGAAATACTCTCTTCCCATGTTGATGTTGCCCATAGTACACTCTGCCAGCCATTCGATCTTGTTTCCTTTCTTTTTACAATTGGGCCATTCTATGTGAGCTCAAAGAGAGTGAGTTTCCAATTTTTTTTTTACTTGTTTGTTCTCATTTTTTCATAATTCTATGAATCATATTTGAGTTTAGTAGTTATGTGTACTCTATCAGCATGGATATAGCATACATATAATCTATGGGTCATTCCGTGTGAAATCAACACAAAAAAATGATGCACATCTCAGATTTTTTTCAAACTTGGTATGCACATAGTATGTGATGAGATGTGAAACCACAACAAATTTCAAGAGCTAATCTTGTATGGCTTCTAATTTATAACTGGCTGAATTTATGTTATTTTTGTAATTTTGTGCTGACTCTGTGAGACAAAATGTGCTATATCTTCTGCTAGGATTAAGATCTTGGAAAACCAAGTAGATATCCTAATAGTACTTGAAACAAGCTTCAAAGTGATATGTTACGAATATGTACTTGATCAAGTAAGGTCAAAGGTTACTGTGACGCTTTGATTAAGTATGCTTTTCTTCCGGTCGGGTTCCTTAAATTTTTTTCATTTTTTGTCAAAATGTTGTTTGGTCATTCCTTAGTATGTAGATAAATTTTTATCTTGGAACGTTAATGGAATCCGATNGGGTCATTCCATGTGGAATCAACACAAAAAAATGACACAGTCTCAGATTTTTTTCAAACTTGGCATGACACATAGTATGTGATGAGATGTGAGAACCACAACAAATTTCAGGAGCTAATATTGCTATGGCTTCTAATTTGATAACTGGCTAAATTTGTGTTATTTTTGTAATTTTGTGCTGACTCTGCGACACAAAATGTGCTATATCTTCTGTAGGAATAAGATCTTGGAAAACCAATTAGATATCCAATAGTACTTGAAACAAGCTTCGAAATGATATATTACAAATATGTACTTGAGTCAAGTAAGGTCAAAGGTTACTATGACGTTTGATTAAGTATGTTTTTCTTCAGTCGGGTTCCTTAAATTTTTTTCGTTTTTTGCCAAAATGTTGTTTGGTCATTCCTTAGTATGTAGATAAATTTTTATCTTGGAACAGATAATGGGCTCCGATATTAAGAAGCAATTTACTTGATTAGGTCATGATAAATATATAAGCACAATTGGTCACTTTTTCTAAGTAGTACATACATGTATACAAAACGAAACACTTTTCACTCAAGTTTACGCAATCTTGAGCAGTGCGTACAACTATAAACACTGTGTAGACATATAATACAAATATTTGTTCCATCTAAGACCAGAGAGCAATTGTATGATTAATCCATAGTTAGAAAAACTCCAGTAAGATCATATTACGGATGGAAACAAGTACTAGTATTGTAGGTTCAATAATCTGTGGTGTACAGGTAGAAAAAACAGATCAAGTTAGCAAAAAATCAAATTACAAAAATGAGATACTCAGCTGACTGCAGAAGATAATTTAATAATCTTGTGGTTTCACAGTTATGAGATTGTAAACTTAATTTGAAAATTACTGTCACCAATTGCCACACATTTTACTTTGATGTGCCTTAGTCTAAATTGATTTGGTTTTGAGATGAGTTTGTTGGAGCAGGTCATGCTCCAAGAGCTTAAACAAATTTTATAAAAATGATGACTCCCAGATAGGAAACAAAACTTATGACTAGCTATTTTGCAGCACAGTTGAAGATTATGTGTAACAGAGAGAGGNCTCTGCAATCTTTAGTATGGGCGCTCCGCGTGTATAAGCGCTCATATCTCTGCAACTACAAGCGCCCAGGAGCTCATATTTGCAGAATCAATAGTTCAAAGGTTATACTAGGTGATGGTCGCATAAAAAAGAAAATCAATTTTTGCGCATTATGCTTGGTTTTCTCAGAGAGGGTCACATATGGATGTACAACCTTGTCTAAACTATGTCTATGGGCTGGCGAACTTATCAATGCAAAAAAAAAAAAAAATACTCAAGTTTACTTACCATTATTTTATTGTCACAGATCGACATGGTCATTGTCTTTAGCGCTTGCTATCCTACCACACCAGAGCGACTAGCTGACATTACACGCTAGTTGGCAATGATGCTTGCCGTCTTTTGTGTTGCATATCAGTCGTTAAGCCCGTTTTCTTTCTTCTTTACAAAACGGAGTACAAAACTTCCAAGCTATATACTGAGTCAAAGTCGTACTGTCACGTTACGATCACATGATCAGTGACGGGGCGTGTTCAGGTTGCTATGACTACTAACGGGGCGCGCGCCGTATTCGCTGACTCAGCAATAATTTGAGGTCCCAGTCCTTAATACACCTGAGTAACACTCCATGCACAGCTAACTATCAAATGTACCATTCACCGCTAATCAGCAATTCTCTACAGTAAAAGCTGTTGTTGATAGCTTATATGATCCTAAAACTTACCCATTGTCTTCTCTAAACATCTAGCAATCTTTATACTGTGTGTTCCTGTCCAGGATAGTCTCTCAAGAGTGCTCAGACACTCTAAACCACGGTGAATTCTTGCCTTCCTAGATTGACAAAACCACGCGTAAAATTTAAATTTATACTAGCTGACATACAGCTAGTCCATGGTGTTTTTCTCTCTAAAAGAAACTTTCTACTAAAAGTTGACTACAGATTCATGCACTACACATACTGGGCTACAGTATGAATGCTTACTTTGGCTGTGTAGAGCTAACACTCCATGCACAGCTAACTATCAAATGTACCAGTCACCGCTAATCGGCAATGGTAACCACGGTGGATTCTTGCCTTCCTAGATTGAGAAAACCACGTGTAAATTTAAATTTGACATACAGGTGGTCCATGGTGTTTTTCTCTCTAACAGAAACCCTCTACAGAGTATGAACTATACAATGGCTAAGACAATACATAAATTGAGCCCAAATATACTTCAACGAACTTAGAAACAGAGATCCCCCAAAAATATGGCCCATCGCTTTTGGCGTGTGTATTATTTTTACTAACATTTCAGAAAAGTCTTTTAGTATTCTCTCATGGTCCCATTTCAAAGCGTCTAAACTTGAGATCGGGATAGCGTAAACACTGGAGATCACTCTAGAAACAACTTGCCAATAGCAAAGTTTAACGCGCTTCAAGTTATACGCTCTTCTGTACCACATGAACAATTTATTAAAAGTTATCCAAATTGAATTCCGCGTTACGTAGAAAATTAAATTCCGCAGGTAATCGGTTAAAAAAATTTTTAAGACCATAAAGTACACTTTTTACAAAAAACGTTTATTTTCCTTAAAAACACTTTTCATTACGAAAGAAACACTTTTGTGATATTTTTCTTTTTTCTACACATGGAACATTCTTTTTGTGTAAAAAACATTGTTAGTAAAAAACAAATTTTTTTCACGGTAAAAATAACAAACTTAGTTTATTTTTGTGACTAAGGACTTAGAAAACTTTCTAAGACCATAAAGTACACTTTTTGCAAAAAACGTTTTTTTTACCTTGAAAACACTTTTCAGCACAAAATAAACACTTTTGTGATATTTTACTTTTCTCAACGTATGGAACATTCTCTTCGTGTAAAAAACATTGTTGGTGAAAACAAAGTTTTCTCACAGTACAGATAAAGAACTTAGTTTTTTTGAGTGACTATGGACTTAGAAAATTTTCTAAGCCCATAAAAGATCACAAAACGTTTATTTTGCCTTGAAAAAATAAAATAAACACTTTTGAGAAATTTTCCTTTTTTCAAAACATGGAACATTCTTTTGGTGTAAAAAACATTGTTGGTGAAAACAAAGTTTTCTCACGGTAGAGATAAAAAACTTAGTGTTTTTGATTGACTATTGAGTTAGAAAAATTTTTAAGGCACTAAAGTACAATTTTTACAAAAAACGTATATTTTTCCTTGAAAACACTTTTCAGCACAAAAGAAACACTTTTGTGAAATTTTACTGTTTTGAACACATGGAACATTTTCTTGGTGTAAAAAACATTATTAGTAAAAAACAAAATTTTTTCACGAAATCCTTTTTTTTTTGAGTCTTAGAAAATTTTCTAAGACCATTAAGGACACTAAACGTTTTTTTTGCCTTGAAAACACTTTTCAGCACAAAAGAAACACTTTTGTGAAATTTTACTGTTTTGAACACATGGAACATTTTCTTGGTGTAAAAAACATTAGTAAAAAACAAAATTTTTTCACGGTAGAGATAAAATACTTTTTTTTTGAGTGACTATGGGCTTAGAAAATTTTCTAAGACCATTAAGGACACTAAACGTTTTTTTTGCCTTGAAAGCACTTTTCAGCACAAAAGAAACACTTTTGAGAAATTTTACTTTTTTCAACACATGGAACATTCTCTTGGTGTAAGAAACATTGTTGGTAAAAAACAAAGTTTTCTTAAGGTAGAGATAAAGAACTTAGTTTTTTTGAGTGACTATGGACTTAGAAAATTTTCTAAGTACACAAAACATTTATTTTGCCTTGAAAACACATTTCAGATGCATGCCTAAAAACTCCTCGCTTGCTTCAAAGTGTTCATCAATCCATCTTATCACTACTGTCAGCTGCTCTTTATTTGACACGTCAGTAGTTTCATCTACCATTAACGTGAAGTAGGGAGATTCGTTGACAAAAGAAAGGATCTTCCTTATTGTGTGATTGGCCATTATTTCTAATATTTCATTTTGATTTTCTGGAGAGACATACTTTCTCTGGCTTCTTTTTAGCCATGTGTGAATTGCTGCATTGTCTTCTGCTCTTAGTTTGAGCAATTGAATCAGGTTAGACTCGATATCATTAGCTTTCCGGAAAGCTATCCCTTGCCTAGCGAGATACCTTAAACTTGATAGAATATAGTCATGAGTATTTCACGTGCAGTTTCTTTCTCTCGCTTGTGAGCTTGACTCAACATTTCGCTGACATCAGGAGTTGTTTTAGGCAAAGTTATAATAGCTTCAACAGCCTCAGCATGTGTTTTGGACTCTTGGTGTTTTTTGAAAGCCCTTAATTGTTGCATCCTTCCAGTTATGAAAACCTATACTAACCTGTAAAATAATGTAATTATAAGCTAGTAAAAACTATAGCTAATATGGATCACTAGACAGTAGTACACTTACATAGGTTGTTGATGCAAGGCTGGTTTTAATTCTGTTCAATCTGAATGCTTCAACACATATGTGACAGTACATTGCATCCTTAGCCTCATTATAGTGTAGAAACTTCCAAGTTGAGAACCATTGACTCTGAAAAGTACAATACACCACTTTCTTCTGCCCATAAGCCCTTTTTGGAAAGTTCTAGGAGAGCGGTTGATGTGGCTTTGGTGGCATATCTGGTAAGACCAACCTAGCCATGATTGACCATGTGGTACCTAGCTCAAGTCATGTGCTTTACTGAGTCAAGTTAGTGGTACATGTGAGCTTGTGGCTCTTGTACCGGCATGTTTGATTCATTTCTTGTGGCTGTAGTAAGTTGTAAGCATTAATTGTGAATCTTATTATTACTTAGGCTGTGTATGGGAGTCAGAAATGTTTCACGGACACTGACTGCTCACTGACAAACAATTAATTAGCCTAGCCATTGAATATTCCCAGTACGGTAGTACTGGGTACATAGGAATGGCACGGATGGCCCATATTAGTGCAATACAAATATTCACCCGAAAAACTCTGCAAAAACTGAGCGCTTGGCCTTAATAGGCTTCTTAACCTATTATTTAGCTCTTTTTCTTTCTAATGACCCTTTCCACATTCAAGTGGGCGTTATTTGGAATCTATTGCAAGCATGCAATGCTGTCTGGTCTCTGCAGTTCTGTCCTATCCTCTCGTTCTCTGTGTTCAGTACTTCAGTAGGGAAGTTATCTTTGGCAAACAAGATACACATATAATTGACATAAATCACTTGGGATTGAGTTTCAGCTCTTTGCAAGACACTCAGGCAGCATGGGCAGTGATGTCTGTGACTCAGCCTTGGTGGTCTGTACTGAGTTCTGTTGGCAAGTTCTCTTAGGTTAAAGACTAAATTCCACTGATATTATAAACAATTATTCGAAATAAAACAGAACAAACAAGTACAAAAAACATTAGAAAACATAGGAATGGCCAAATAGTAAAAAAAGTGAGCAAACAAGATATATATATATATATAGGAATGGTTGTGAGATTGAGCAAGTTCATTCCTGTGTCTACAATGTCATTGAGCTCAGTAGAGATATGAACATAAGGTGACTCAATCTCACAACCATTCCTATCTTGTTTGCTCACTTTTTTACGATTTGGCCATTCCTATGTTTGCATTACATTTTTCTAAAGTTTTTTGTACTTGTATAAATAAGAGTTGAAGTCCAACCAAAAGTGGTACGGTTGAAACCGTACCAACCATACTGGAGGCTACACCACTGAATGGGCCATCCGTGCCATTCCTATGTACCCGTTACTACCGTACTGGGAATCAAACTTGTTAATTTAATAAGCCTGGCATACTACCTGTTCTTTTTTTATGATGTATATATACAAGAATAAAAAATATTGAAATGTAATGAGACACAGGAATGGCCAAATCATAAAAAAGAAAGCAAACAAGTGGAATGGCTGTTAGAGTATGTGCAGAATCCTTCTATGGGCTGCATGTAATAGTCTTTTTACTGTGTCAAGTCCTTCATTTCGCCCACAGGAAGAATTCTTTACACACTCTAACAGCCATTCCACTTGTTTGCTTTCTTTTTTATGATTTGGCCATTCCTGTGTCTCATTACATTTCAATGTTTTTTATTCTTGTTTGCTCTAATTTTTTCATAATTCTATCAATGAGTTTGTGCCGTGTGTATCAGTGTGTGTGTCTGACTGAATGCTGAAATGTGTGATGGTACATGTCCTAGCTGCTAGCTTACTGAATTTGCAGGACCTGGCATCACTGCAGGTGGAGCAGTGGCATCACAAAACTTTGTTGCCTTCAGTGCTAAGTTGCTTATTCAATAGTAGCAAGATAGTTATTGAAGAAAGGTAGAGTTCAGCCAGAGCTCTGGAGTTCAGCACTAGTCAGGTAAGCTGTGAATTCCAAATAACGCACACTTGCC